>JANEMJ010043976.1:0-22880 GCA_024361745.1 Cacatua alba
GCCCATGGCAGGGGGGTTGGAACTAGATGATCTTAAGGCCCTTTCCAACCCTAACTATTCTATGATTCTATGATTCTATGATTCTGAGCTTTGTGCAGGCACCTGAACATTTTATCAGTTTAATTCAAATTCAGCAAGATAATGCAGGGTCAAATATTAGGCTTTCACAATGCTTGTTTCTGATTATTTTGTGTATCTACATTCTAGCTCACTTCTGTGTACACAGACCACGATCAATCTGTATTCAACTCCCTTTTTTTGCTACTTATTCAGTGCTCGCATAGCTACTTTGCTTTTCAACCTCACTGATACCCTAGCTTATTGATGAAAATGTTTTTCTGGTGCTCCCATGTTTTCACTTCTCTTTCTAACTCAGCTTTTCCTATCTGAAGAAAAATGGACTGGTTATATTTAACAGGTACTGTAATCAAAAGTTTCAACATGATTTTATTAGGCATTAGTAACTGATATATAGAGGGTCTCTTTTGACAATCTGTTTTTCTCACACAATATCAAAGCAAAGTTTTAACTTCAAAGAGTGAAAAACTGAGCTTTCTTAAAAGCTTAAACAATAATGCTTTTGACAGTCTGCCTTCATTGTATCCATTTAAAAAAAGGAAATCTATCTTTGTGTATGTTTGCAGAACAGCTGGGACAATGAAGACCCAGTCTTGACTGGGGCCTCTGATCCCTATCATGATATAAATATTCATTGAAAATAATAATGAAACTTACTGTGAAGAAAAGGAGCAATACAGCAGCTCATGTTTATACTGTTGGAACTGTCAGTTACAGACGATAAAACCAACACAAAGCTTTCACACTATCTTACAGTGACATTTCTCTGAAGTGTCTTTCTCCTTTAGGACTTTGGAATTTCTTCCTTGGTCATAAGTTTTTCTTTTTTATATTGCCTTTTTAACCATTATCTAACAGAGTTGATACTGTTCTCTCTAAAGTCTCTATATACATTTTATTTCTGACTGATATATTACTTAAGGTTTTTTGAAGTAATGATTTCTTTTGGGATGTAAAACTTCAGCTACCTATTCCATGTATCACTAACCTGGGAACTTGAAAACCACAGATTTTATAACCCATGACCCATCTAATACATGACAATGTATAGCTTTGATTAAAGGTTCAATACAATTCTCCCAAGTAATTCATAGCTAGAAGTATTTTCCCCATGCAAAAATATTTGCATTAAAAATGTACGTATATTGAATACAGTGAAAAGAATGCAAGAAAAGAAACAGATCTGTTGCTGTGGCATGGTTTACTGGTGGACTTGACAGTGCTAGGTTAATGGTTGGACTCGACAATCTTAAAGGTCTTTTCCAACTTAAATGATTCTATGTCAGCAGCCAATGCTAGATAACCTCTGATTCCTCTTCTTAAGTAACTTTTCCAAACCTCAAAGTTATTCTAAAATCTGTGAGAAAAATAGACAAATTTCAAGTGGAAAATTATCAACAGCTGTTATCTAGATAAAATGTTCTCAGAAAAATGTTTGCAAGGCAATGAAGCGTGTGTGTATATACACACATACACTTCATTTTTGGCATATGTACTTCACAAGGAAAAATACTTCCAGAGTATGAGAAGTAGAAAAGAAGTCATGAACTTGGCTTCGGTCACTCGTAGTTAACTTTATTAAGCTGAAATGTTAGTGCTAAGCCTGAGACAGGTGGCTAGGGTCAATCTAAAGTTATTTGAGGAAGGTAGGTGCATTGGGTCTGGTTGGGAAGGAGTTAACTTTCCCCATAGTAGCCCTTATAGTGGTGTACTTTGCATGTGTGGCTAGAAGGGTGTTGATAACACACCAGTGTTTTGGTGACTGCTAAGCAGAGCTCGAACAGCATCAAGGCAGTCTCTCCAACATCCCTACCCACCCTAAGGCTTATAGGCTGGGGTTGGCAAGAGGTTGGGAGGGTACATAGCTAGGACAACTGATCCAAACTGACCAAAGGGATATTTCGTACCATGTAGCATTATGATCAGCAATAAAAACTAAGAGAAAGGAGATGGGGAGTGTGGGGGGGTCTTTGTTATTAAGGCATTTGTCTTCTGAAGATACAGCTACATGCACTGGGGCCGTACTTCCCAGGAAGTGTTTGGATATCACCTTTTGATGGGAAGTAGAGAAAAAAATCTTTTCGCTTTGCTTTGCTTCTGCATGCAACCTTTGTCTTTCTTCATTAAACTGCCTTTTTTATGTCAGCTTATGAGTATTCAATCTTAATTTCTTCCCTTATTCCTCTGAGGATGGGGAGTGAGAAGGCAATTTGATGGGCTCCTTCAGCCAGCCAAGGTCTGTGCTCCACAAAAATATCCCAAAAGTATGATTCATACTTGTCTTGGAGGATGATCTTGGGATGCAGCATCTAATTTTAGCCAGATAGAATGAATGGAAGGAATCCCTCCCCAATTACCCCTCATTTTGGTGGTTACACATCGAATCCATGATTACAGTACACAACAGATAACATTTTGGGAAGGACATACTGGCATAGGCACTTCTGAGTAATTTCTTAAGATGCACAGGTGCTTGCGTAACTCCCATTGAAATCAGTAGGGGCAGCACACAGAACGCATCTGACGTCCTAGAACCATTCAGTCTCCTGGACATGCTGAAGATCAGGTGGATGCACAACCTTGGAAAGGTTTCATTTCTCAAATGAAAATATAAATATAAATTTGTTAAACAGAATTATTTATTTTGAACATAGCTGAATTTTAAAATCTTAAAATGAAGACAACAACAACAGAAAATGCTATTTTGGTTTTTTTTCTCCATTTCAGAAGACTAAAAACATGATTCAGAGCTCTCTAAAAGGAAATGCAGGCCTTAAATCAGAGCCTAAAGTGTTACTGTACACAGGATAGATTGAATGAAGGCCTGCTGTTTGGGTCTCTGTGGTATTGCTCATAATTTAAGCTATGCATAATAAAAACTAACCTGGTACCTTGAATAAATAGTGGGTTTTACACATAGAGCCACTTGTGTAGTTCACATCTTTATGATAACAGGATTGCAGGGAGGAAAGTCATAACCACGATCAAGAAATCAAATGCATTCTGTTTAAAACTTGAATGACATCAATAATACTCAGTGTCTAAAAGACAATGTGCAAGACTGAAATGCATAGCTATAAAGCCTGCTTGATTTCTACAGCACTGACTACTCTGAGCTCTCCTGGGTTTAGGGGAATTGTGAACACTTAGGTTTGTTTTGGGTGGGACATGGTAAGAGGAATGTAAGCAGAAAAGAATTTTGGCCAAGCATCTAGGAATGGAAAGGCTCACACAGGGAGGTCTATCCATATGCAAAGCAACATTCATTCCAAGTGCTATGATGGATGACCTTCTCTTGAATTTTAAGAAGGCTGCCTGGAGAGCTAAGTAATGGGCCACAATCCTGCTCCAGAAAAGAAATTTACAAGACAAAATGAAAAGACTTTTTGGACTCTGTCTATTCCATACTTCCCTAAAGAAAGCAACCTGTGATAGGATCTGTTGTATTTTTTCTTGTTGGGTGCAATATTGATCATCCTGAATTTCCTTTCAGATGGAAAAGAATCACAGGAGCCCTGCCTTGTCTCTGTTCTTCACTCAGAGACTTGGAAAAGGGCCACCCCATGCTTCAGTGTCTTAGGACCTCAGAGAAAGAGGACAGCACAGGAGCATCCCACCTTCCTTTCAATGCATTCCTAAGAAATCTATTGTTAGAATGCGAAAATCTCTGTGTTGAGGCATGTACAAAATAGCCTCACTCATTCCTGGGAAGGAAGCCATTACTGTAGGACTGATGAAGGCTTCATTTTTAAGAGTAAACAAAGACGGAGACTGTAATATATTAGTTAGTGTGAAAGAAAGAATACAAGTATCCAGTCACTAGAAGTGTGGTGATTTTATCTGGGAAGAAAGCTCTAGCTTATGTAAAGAGCTTTGAGTCTGCATGGCACATGGGATCAGGTTAAAGGCAAAGTAATTTCTTTAAAGCAAATTTCTTTCTAGTCCTTAGATGAGAAAAATTGTTTTCTACACACTGTAAGGTTCTGATCTTAGTGCAAACTTTGAGATTACTTTTATAATATAAAAAAAATTTATTCTTAATTTGTCTTTGTCCTTTGATTTCAAGGCTGCTACCCAATTTTGATCTTATTTTGATGAAAGACTAGATCCTGTCCCTCCTGCTGCATCATGAATCACTCAAAGAAACATATTAATAAGAATTACATACTGTTACGTGAGAAAGTACTAAAATATTATGTGTAATAGCAAACCCCCAAAATTATTATTTAAATGTAATATTTTTCACTCAACTTCTATCCCACTCGATCTTGAATCATACAGTGCATATATCACCTTCAGGGAACTTGCGTCCATGCCTAAACAGCAGAGTGAGATTAAAACTAATGTAGCCTTTTAGCAGTGTGGAGAAGTACAGAAATGCAGGGGGAGAAGGAGGCACGCAAGTCAACATACTCATAGTATAACAGAATTTCAACAGGATTTTTTCAGTAACCTTTAAGTGCTTTCCCTTTCTTTTTCACTTCATTTTGACCACTTCTCTAACAGAAATACAAACCACTAGCATTTATACCCTTGAAGAAATACAAGAAATACTTGTATTGAACATACCTATTACTACAAGAAATAACCCCAGGAAACAGCATTTTACAACCTCATTTAGTGGGGAATCCTGGGTGGCCTATCAGCTGTGTCTGTGCCTGATCCAGACAGACAAATCACAAGGGCAATCTCTAACAGATTTTGTGGCAATGCAAGGAGACCTGAGAGAAGCATGGTACATTTCACCTGCTCTCAACGATTACCACCAAAGAGAAACCCCAAACAAGAAACAATCAGGAAATTTTTTGGCCACATTTGTAGATTAGGGAAAATGAGAATGAACTATGGTGTTTTATTAGCACAGAAAATTGTTGATCAACCAAAGGCAATAGCAACCACATACGTAGATTTGTCTGACAATTGTTTTCACGGCCCAGAAAAAAAAATTAGTAGCTACTGCATTTGTGCACCTTGGAAAGATAGAATAAGTGAAATTCTGATTACCTCCAATTGGTCAGACTGCTCATTTTCATCATAGATAAATGGATGAGGCAGCTCTCCAAGCGGTATGTCATAGAACTCAGAATCATAAATTATGTTATCTGTTATAGGTGCAGCTCCAACAGACTCAAAGATAAAAAATCCCAGAAAAATATTTAGAAAGGTCTGCATTCTGCTTTCTTCTCTGAAAAAGAAGAAAATGGACAAATTGTGGGTAATCTGGTATTTCCAAAGAATCTATGAAAATTTAATCTCACAAATACATTACTTTTATGTGTGAAACAGTACTGCTGATAGGTAACTCATTTATTCATGATGACTCAATGGTTTATTCTGTTCCTGGACCTGAGAATTTCTACAGACTGCTTTGGCCAGACTAACAAGAAAGACCTATTGATTTTTATTGGTATAAACTGGCCTCAATGAGAAAGTATCTGAAAAGATGACAGGAAGATATATACTAATCTTTTTCCCTTTTCATATAACTTCACCTATTTCCATTACATCATTAGAAAAGAGCTTTTGAGAAACTAGCCAAAAGCTGAATTAGTATATTATTTGTCTATCACAATAAATAACCTTTTGAAATGTACAACAATGTAATTTTGCCTTCTGCTCCACAAAAAAAAATAAAAATATTAGAAAACATTAGGACCTCTGGGGTTTTTGTTGCCTCTGGATAAGCATAATCAAAATACATTTCACTCACCAGGTTTTGTGCCAAAATATAATTCTAATTGGTTGAATGGTGTGGCATATGTGGGTCATGACTTCTTCAAACATCTATGGAGCAAAATAAAAAGTAATCTGTGTCCTCCACAGCCCAGTAAGTGGCAGTACTCTGCATTCCTTCATTACTCAATCAACACCATTTTTAAAGTAGTGAGAAATGGTAGCATAATAGAGTCACCTGTTCTCCTGTTCTCCTTCGAGAATAGAATGGTAAAATCGAATTTTTACCCATCTAGATGTTCGGTTCTAAGAAAATAGTAGAAAAGTCATGCTAAGCTTGAATGTAAGTTTTTATGTGTTCCCTATTCATTGTAAGGGATTCACTATTATTCTACAAGATGCCTGACGCAAGGCTTTGTTCCGTATTCTTTACTTACACCTTGATTTAGGTAAAGCACTCACTAACTTCACCAATAGCACAGGCAGTAATGAGCAGTGCATAAGTCCAATAAATTGTACTTCTGATGTGATGCCATATTACACACACTCAAATATTTTGTTTTTAAACTGTAGTTATTTAAAATAGGTTTAGTATAAGAAATGTATGTGATATTTTTTAATGTGTATGCTAAGCATCTAGCTGAATTTTAGCTTCATGAAAGGAGGCCTTTATGAAGCTGCTTTAGGCATGAGGATATGAAATTCCTCTGGGGATGGTCAGCAACACAAGGCGTTCATTTTTACCTCATTTGCTTTATCCAGAAAAACTTCAGCTGCTGCTGAGAGAAGTTAGAGTCAGTTGGGTTTGTCTTTGAGAAGACTTAGTTGAATTGCACCTTTCAGTATTAGTTTCTAACATTACTAAAGGTATTCTAATTTGTTAACAAAAAAATGAAATAGAATAAAATAAAAATGCAACCAATCTCTAAAAAAAAAAAACAAAGCCAAGTATACTGGAGTTTGTTTTTTTTTCCTGTCTATATTTTCTCCTGCCTGTTTTTGACAGGACTGTTTCTGGTCTTGCTTTTCTTTTGCATCTTATTTATCCCGAATGATTCATCTTTAGAAGATGTTATCTATTAACCCACAATGTAATACTAACATGCCTGGTGTAATTCTTCCTCTGAATAAACAACTCCTAAATAGTAAGAAAAAAAAACCCTCATGATTCATAATTGGTTTTATTACACATTGTCTAGAAATAAAAGGTTTTTAAAGGGTATAGAGCTTGATAAGTATTTCATTTTGTACATATATATAGAGAAAAAAGCAACAAATATAATGATAATCTTGGTGAAAAAAAAAACGATCTATGACTATAGTATCTGCACCAACTTGCAGAGTTTGCATGTCTCTGTTTCTTTTATGTGTAATACATTGGAACACACTGTAATGATATTGGCATCTGCAGTAGTTGTAAGATCAAATATTTTGATAAAGATCATGTACTCTTCTCACAGGAAGGAACTAAGACATATCCAGGGAAAAATAAATAATCTCAATCTGCAGCCTGTGAATCAGTATTATGCATGATAAAATAAAACAAATAGTATAAAAATATTTCCAGAGTTAAAAATCAAATTAACTTTTCTGAGAGAAAGTACCAAAACTTACCTTTAGCTTCCAATTTCTCAAATGGGATAGAGTTACTCAGAATGCAGAGCCAGTGATATTAGACCCTGACCAATGGCAGTGGCATTCTGGGGATATGGGAGGTGGTACAGCTTCTACCCTCAATTGGAGACCTCAGCCCAGGGAGTTTCTCATTCTTGAAAGACCTTTATATTTGATTTTGCTGAATCGAATTTTAACAAGGTCAAACAAAGGTTGGTTGTAAGCAAATGGCATTTATTTCATGTCACAGCTTTCTACCCCTTCCACTAAAATTTCTTACTGCTCTTACAGATAACAATAACATTCTCAGTTACATTCTGTAAACAATCTTTTGGGTGTCCTGATAATTTAGAAATTCATATTTTCCAACTCCCAAAATCAAGGCTTAAGGAAATTAAATTTCAAATGAATATTTTTTCCTGTATGTAACATTTCTATTTTGGGGTTCATTGTATGTGATAATGCTTAATGAGTTTCCATCTGCTGCGGGTATTATCTGGTGTGTACTTTTTTTTCCTTTACTTTTCTCTAAGTACTTATGAGGCAATACTATAGGATATACTCTTTCCAATATGTTTTCCTTCTGAAGGGGCAACACCACTTCTTTAATAGATATGAACTGCTAAAGTATTCTGCAAATTATATACATACCCTGTAGTATCATGTGTTTTATTACATCAGAAATAGGTTTTACAATGTTAGCAGAAGTCAAGCTCTTTATTGATGGTATTTTCTTTACTATCAGTTCCTACTTAATTCAGTGCTTACTTTTATCTTACCAGTGTTTTATGCAACATATAGCCGTTATTCTAAACTTTTTCATCATTCCTCCAACTCTTCAATGAAACATACCTCCTAATACTGTCAATGTCCTATATTAACTGTTAGAAAAAGGCAGAACCCATTCCTTATCTATGGAGAAATACAAAATTCAGGTAGAAGATTCCAATGTGCCTAACAAACCTGATTCCCTTTGCTTCATATAATTTCCTCATCAAAATTTTTCCAGTAAGAAGACCATCCTAGAAGGAAAAATTTGTATTAAGAACTGAAAGCATGTTAAGAATTTTAAGCCATCTCTCAATAATTTGAATGTCCAACATCAAACTTCAAGTGCTAGCTTATGGAATCCAAGACATTTGAAAGGGTTTGGCAGAAAGCTATGTCAAAGAGTAGAAGCGCAACAGTTCTGTTAGCAGATAGGTAGAGAGCCTGATATTCCTGGATATATCAAATGAAACTAGGTATCATGCTATTTTGGCAATTGAGTGAAATCTGCAGTGCCTTACAGTACCAAAGATCCTGGATTACAGACTTATTTCTAAGGAAAGTTCAGCATGATTTGCTTCTATGAAAGCAGAGGTCTTGCATCATTAAATCAGATATTTCTAATTTCCTTATTCACAGTCCCTCCCCATTGTAAAAACAGCTTCTTCTATGAAGAATCAAGGCAAAAAGTACAATGGGAATACCACAGTACTGTGTCCTGTTGCTATTCTTTCACTTCAGGTCAGAAGCTTTGGCCTCAGTTTACTCCTTAAGTTAGTGACCTAGTTGCTTTCAATGTGTTTCCTGGCAACAAAAAAATTACTGTATCTTCTGAAGCGAAGTGCACTATTTCACCTTCTTGCTGTTACTGGTAATTTTTATGCTGCTCCACCTGTTGAAGTAATTAGCATTATTTAACATTTAATTATTTTATTTGCTGCTGTGCTTGGCCATTTAAGATTTATTCTACTGAATCCTCAGTCCCAATATGTCTTCATTTACAAGACATATTCTCTCTAGATAGATCCAGTATTCATTTATTTCATGTGTACAAAAGAACTCAAAATTGTATTCTTTGTTGAAGGAATTTTTTTAATCTACAACAAATTCTTTGTATCTATATTAATGTTTCTTCTTCACTATTACACAACTAAGTTGATGTAGGCATACTGTGACCTAGGACCTGAAACTATTCTATCTTTTGGTCCGTAGATTTGCTTTTCTTGCTTTATTATGACCAATGAAGCTCAAAGCACTTTGGATCTGGATCTTAATCTCGATTTTAGTGGCTTACTGTATTTTTGTCAGAGTACAATATGCTTTACTAGTCTTTCTTCCCAGAAACACTAAGGAAGTAAAATTAATTGAAGTCAAATATTAGCTTACAAACATTAATATTGTTCTATTTTTTTATTAGAGCTATGGAAACTAATCTGAAAAAGGATATATTTTACACAAAGCATTCTACAAGTTTAGGACCATGATGTTTCATATGGCACACAGGTTTTGCCGATAAAGGTTAAACAAAGAGAATGGTTTTGTTTGTCTCAATTTATGCTTAAAAAAAACAAACTTGGAGATTGAGTGGTATATCCATAGGGGACATGCCTTAGTTGATGCTGAAATTAATGTTTGGCATTTTGCTTGAGCTTGGATGTTAGCTACCGCTATAGCACGCTAGCTAGAAATCCAAGAGACTCAACATTTAAGCAGTTTGAGAATATTATGTCATTAAAACCAAAAGAATAGAAAGACCAGTTATAGCCCTGTGGTGTTGCTGAGCAGAAAGATAAACATTTAAAATAGCTCACAGAAAATCTGCACTTGAGCTAGGGACTGATTCTGATCACTGCCTTGTGCTTTCTGAATCCTGTTATCACAGAAGATAACAAAATTCCTGAATCTGATTAAAGGACGTTAGGGAGTGAGGTTTTCATGTCTTCTAATTAGTCCCGTCACTGACACTTGGTTTTTTTCCAGATCCTCCAGCCATGCAGTTACTGCCTTGAAAACTTCCGCAGTTGTCTCTAAATATTGCTGTCTGACTTACTAAACTTGAGCTTGATTAAAAGCTCACTAAAGTTAACAGAGAGTTCCATCACATTCAGTGGTTTTTTGAACATGACTTCATCTGGAAGCATATCCAGCTGTGGTCATTGCCTAACACATTCCTAGCTAAAATGCATTCCCATTGTATAAGTGCTGGCAGTGCTAAACAAATTAATTATTCCCTTGTTTTTGAGAGGCCTTTGTTTCCATTTCAATTCTCCCAGTTCTTGGAGGTGCAATGGCTCCTAACTGTGTCCTTGAACTCAGTGCCAAAGCCTCAGGGTTGTCCTATTCTTGTTTTTCCAAACCTTGATTATAAAGCACTGAGCCTTTGATTCAGATTGTAAGCATCCTCTTGATATAAATATAATTTTCCTTTTGTTTTCTTTTGGGCCTCACAGACTCACCCCCAGGAACTTGTGATAAGAAAGAACGTGTGGCAAAAATACTAGCTTTGCAGTTAAATGAGGAATCCTCTCTGTCCCTCAGAAAGAGTTTGTGTATGGTACCAAGTTTCCCAGTTGGCACCTTCTTGGTCTGCTAGCCTGAACAGAACTACAGGTCTTTAGTCATCTGCATCAGCTCTGGAAAGACCTAGTGCTGATTTTTAACAAGGAGGGCTAGATAATATCCAGCTTTGGAAGGAGTGACAGGGGAGTCCCAAAATGAGTCATTCATTTAGTTGTTTCTACTTGGCACCTGGCTAAAAGATGCTCCTGGCCCGAAACTATAGAGGGCAATAAATAAAGATGTTGAAGTATTTTCATTTAAAACTAGTAACAAAATGAAAGAGCCTTTTCCTGGGCAAGGAACCAGCCTACCTAAGGAGGAGGAAATACATAGGAGTTCCAATACTGGTGACAGTAAGTTCTGCTGCTTGGGCTACACAGTCTCTTAAAAAGGTGCACTGGGTTTCCTCGAACTCGTTTCTGCATCCTGTGACCAGAACTGCATCCCCCAGATGAACAAAATGTGGTCATTTGCATTATGTGACAGGGGACCATTGTGGGAGCTCTGTAAGTATTCATTTCTCAAGATATGCTATGTCTCATTACCAAAATGCAGGTAACATTAACAATCTAATGCTAATGTTAGCATTAGATTTTTAACATTAATGTTAGTATGAGCAAGTGAATGTGAAGCACTTAAAAAAGAAGGCAGCAAAAAATAGTCAGGTTGAATTGGTATAAAGTATTGTGTGTAAGCCAAAGACTATAGGAGAGGCTCAGGAAACAGGTAAGAGCCATCTAATCTGAATAAAGTTGTTATGAGGATGTCATCTGAGAGACCACAAAGTAGATGTAACCCATTCTACAGACATTCTAAACTATTTGGAAAGACACCTACTATTGTGAACTTGTACAATTTTATTTTAGAATCTAAAACTATGATTTTTCAAGACACTCTAACTTGCATATATACCCAACCTAACCCAACTGGATAATTTTTATTTTTCTAAATGAAAGTAGTATTTAGCACTCCAACCTATGTCCACTAAATGGTCATGAAGAACTTTACTAAGGTTCATAGCAAAGAGCTTTCCCTTTTTGCACCTGGATCCATCTTCTTGGACATGCTACTTCTCTCAGGCCTTTAATAATGAAATCTTCCAACATTTTCAGAAATGTTATATACTGTGCCAGAGTTGCTTTATGTCCAAAAAAATATTTATCTCAGCTTGTTCTTGTGATGTTATTATTTACAGAATCATTACTTATTATTTATTTTCCAATTTTAAATATGCGGTCAGAATTACATTGAACAAAGAGAAACCATAATGTAAAACCCTGGAATAGTGTTAGCTACAATCAATTTCAGAGCTAAAATTCAGGCCAGTGTTTAGTTTTTTCTTCTGAGATTCTGAACACCCTGACTCTTTCTGTTTGTTTGTTAGTTTGTTTGTTAGTTAATGTGTTTGTTTGTTCTAAAGGCTTAGTGAGATGATGGAGAGGTAGGAAGCTGCTTTGATACAGCCCTTGCCTGTCTCAGTATCATTTGCATTTCATGAATTGCTGGATTGTGGAGCCTCATTCACCGTAGGATCCTGGGAAAAGGAGCCAATCATATGAACCTCACTGGGACTAGGGAACAAAGGCCAGAGAACAGAAAAACAAATACCTTAGAGAGAAGGAGAAAGGAAGGAAATCATGTGTCTGCAGAAGGGATTAGCATTTCCATTTTGCTCATCAAAGTTAAACAAAGTACAAAAGAAGGATTTAGAGTGCTCCAACTGTTCAAATCACTGTAAACAGGAGGAAAAAGAGAGTTGAACAGAAAATGTGAGATAGCTACAATTGTTTTTACTAGTAAAGTCTTGTTTTGGTTTAGTTATTTCTGCATAAACAGTGAATGCAAGGAAGAGAAAAAGCTTTTTTAGTGAGTCACAGAAATAACTAAAAAAACCAATCATGTATGAATCAGCTCGGGCGCCTTATTTCTCACTTCAGTTTGCCTGATTTTCAGTTCTGCATGACGAATTCTCTTTCAATTCACATACCCTTAAAAGCTGTTATTCTATTGCTTTTAAAGTTACTTTTATTGTCACCTCTTACTTCTATGGTTGATGTAGGCAGATTAAAATGTCAAATCTTGTAGTATAAGACTTTTTTCCTGTCATTCAAATATCAATTTTTGTACTGGCTGTCCAGCTGTCTTGTTTTATTATGTTTTGGTTTGTTTTGGTTGGTTTGTTTGTTTAATCATCCAGAAAAAAATAACTTGTGTATGTAAAATTTGTCAGGTGTATGCTAAATCTGGTTAATATTGATTGCTAACAGTGAAATCTCAGAATATTTTCATGCAGTCTGGTCTACCAAACTATAATACTTTTCTAAATGAGCACCCAGAATATTGTTTTCCTCCATACGTAAACCCCATAGCTATTTAGACTCTTAGTCACCATTGCATCCCATACACTTGGAATTTCTTAGTTGTTAAGAAAAAAGTATTAACAAGAACCATGCACATTTACAGTAAAATCAAATAACAAATCCATAGATAAAGCAACATGAATAGATGGCTCCAACTTTTCTTTTGGAAAGGATGATTTAGAACCTGCAATGTCTGCTTTGCTTCTGAAATTATTAAACTGTGTTGCAAACTATGAGCATGATCCAAAAGCTATTACTTTTAACCATTTCTAGCCAGGTTTGCTGGCATGACTGTCCTGTGAAATTCAAAGATTCTCCTTAAATACACTTCCAATTTTACATCTCTAACATTTGTCTGTATAATCAGCCCACAAGTAAAATCCATCACAGCATGCTGTTCACTCTTTCTGTATGCTATAAATTTTCAAGCAGATGAAAAGCTTGTCAGATTATTACTATATATTATATATGAATAAACCATATGGTTAAGTTAGTAAAGCACTTAGAAAATTAGAGAGCTCTGACTATCCAAATTCTGATAAAACAGGTCTGAAGCAGCTTTTATAATAAATTATATTCCTTTTACTTCTTCTTTTTATTTGATTCAAAATTTTCAAGAGAATATGCTTTTCTCAGGATATTCAGTAATTTTGGTTTGGACACAACTGGCAGGTAATACTGAAATAAAATTTAAATAGAGGTAGGTGCTTCAGATAACATTTTTTCTTGTAACATGTAAACGGGAATAGGAGAGATGGAGAGATGTATTTTCTGAAGATTTTGCTGGAGAATAACGTTTTTTTTCTACCTTGTTTCTAATCCTTTCATACTTTTGAAATTAATTGAGTGACAACAAATGTGAATTTTTTGTTTCATTGGTCTATCAGCTACATTCACACAGACATATATATGCAGGTTATACTGCTTGTTAATGAAGGCAGTATCAAGAATTCCCACTGAGGCCCAAAACAAGACTGAGAGCCTCAGACTCCCATACTTGGGTTATATTCTGCACACATTGGACAGACTGCCATTCTTCTAAAACCAAATGTACAGTTTGCTGTTTAAGACGTATAATTTGCATCAGTTTTGAGGAGTTGGGAAAGAAATTTCTGTTCTTTCTTTAATCATAGTTGACCATAAGATAGCACTGCTGAGTATGCAAGCATGTGGCATTGCAGAATGTTTTTTATTAACATCCAGAGCTATTCTTTGCTGTTCCAGCCGAGGCTGTGGACTGGTGGTGTTAGACCCTTTCAGGAAAATGCAGTTCCTGGCCCCAGAGATGGAAAAATTCAGCATGTATTTTGCTTAACTAAACAAGTACAGTTCAGAGCTGGGTTATCATATTTATCGCTAAAAGATGTATGATGTTTTGCTTGGGATGGAAAAAGAAACCAGAAACAAGGTTCAATAAGACAAGAATTTAGAATCCACAAAAGCACAGGCTGTGTATTGTATATTGTATGTTGACATACCCATTTATTCAAAAGAAGTTGTGAAGACCATTACACTATACTTATTTCATGAATAGAGACTGTAAAAGATTTTATGTAGCATAATGAGTTTATAATTATATTAATTAATACCTATGCTTCCAAAATGTTCAAAAAATGCTTGTTAGAGGATAACATGATTGCTCACATTTGAATGCCCTCATGAAATCCTATAGTTGCAACATAAAAATTACTTCTGCTTTCACTGAATTTGTTGTAAAATGATTTAATATTAATTACTTGTAATATCTTAAATTTTACACCAGTGCAGCATATAAACCACTCATTATAATACTTCACTCAGACACCAGTGTGTCAGACATGCAGTTGGCATTCATATTATCATATGTTTAGTTGCATCCTTCAATGTCAATTATGCATTGTCTCCTTTTGATTGTCTCTTTCTAACTGTAGCCATGTTAATGGCTCTGATGGCACTGATCTCAAGGAAAGCTCTACTGACATTAACCTACATTGCTCTGGTCTGGTATTTGGGAAATATATTCATTCTTTTAATCTATTGTGGAATCAAGGATTGAATATAAGACTGTCTTCTTCCTCTGGAAGGAAGAAAAAAAAAACCTAGAAAAATGCTCATTATAAAGCTGCTGCACAAACAATAAAATAACTCCTCTTTTTCCTCAACTATTTTTATAGGTGTTTTCAAACAAAACAAACAAAAAAAATGTCTTTTCATCTTGAAAGTTATTTTGAATTCTACTAAAAATCATTGTTATCCCACTGTAAAAGCCAGGAACAAAGTGTGTATATTATTTGAATGTATTTATAAAATATGAAAATTGTAACTCTAAGTTTAAGATTCTCAAAATATACAGGTCTGCAAAGCAGATTCTTTTTCTAATTAATTTAAGTATATACATGGTAGATTAGAGTTGCATGTGATAGCTGAAAGTGATTATAGCAAAATAGATCTGCCACTATATCCAGAGTTGAGCTGAACTTCAACAGGATTGCTATTGCCAGTCCAACTGACTGTCTACACTTTGTTCTCTTATCATTACTATAATAACATGGAAATGATCTTTTGAAATTGCATACATTTTCACAGAGAAAGTATTTTTCTTTCCCTCCCCCTCATTACAGTCTCCAAGTTTTATTTTCTGTTAACCATCAGTTTCTAATTTTGAAATATTTTATATTAAAAAAAAAAGAAAAAGAAAGAAAAAAACCATCATCCAAGCTTGCTCCACAGTGGCAGGAATAGTACCAACAGTTTTAGACAAACTGGAGAGGAGCAGCTTCACCACCATGTCCCACAGGATGACTTGTGGCATCGGAGAGGGAGCAAGGAGGAAAGGAGAAGATATACCAGCTTTAGTAGCCCTCCTTACTGCTCCTCCTAGCAAAAGACAGAATTCACAGATAAGTTCATGTGATAGAAAGACTATCCCCTGCTGCACCGGTGCATGCAGGTAGCCTGAGTGATACAATGGCTATATCCATATCAGCACTAGGTCATCTGATGGGTGAGTGACCAGGCTAAAACCAAAGATGTATTTCCAAGTAGAGCTTCTGAAAAAGTATTGGTCCTGTTAAATGCTCCAACACAGACTATAATACAGCATTTCGGGCTCTCCCAGCTTTTGGACTCATGGCTCCAGCTGACAGCAGCCACCAGGCTTCCACTGGCACAGCTGAGAGGCACAGGGGGAACTGTGGCACTCAGTGGTGAGTGTGGGAAGTGGATGACGTGGTTGGGGAATGTGGGGCAGCGCTCTGAGCCAGTCACACAGAGTGAGACAGACATAGCTGGTCTGTGCAATGGCTAACCTCAGGCTGACTTCAGGACCTCTGGCACTGTAAATGGGAGACACACCACCCTTCAGCCAATATTTCTGTTTATTTGATTTTAATTTCTGCTTTAAACTGTTTCTTTTCTGAGTAGACTTGGGAACATGTCCTTTGAGACAATAATGCACAAAGAATATAAGGCTCTAGATTTTTCTCATAGGCTTTAAGGAAAAATATTAATTTTCTTTAGCTGTTAGAATTACCATGGTGTTTTACCTATGATCTATAAAATACTGTGGCTGTAAACAAGAATGAAATACAACATTAGCCAGAACTCCATTTCTATAACTTAAATATTTGGAAAACATCTTTTAAAAAATACTAACTTATACAAAATGTCAACCCAGTTCAACAAAAGTGCAGATTACTATTAGCATGACAGTAAATGGCTTGAATGATTCTTCACGGGTTGAAGAGCAACATGTAAATTTCTCTACCATTTTACAGTTCAGACATTAGTCAGACTTTTAAAGGCAAGTACCCAAGAAAAATGCCTAAATTGATACTTTGTGATTGTTTGTGGTTGAACTGAAGTATTAAGACATTGCTTTTCAGTTTGTTTGAAATATATGTGGTATTTCCCAAAAGTGTTTTTCTAATTTATGCACACACACATACACAAGACACACAGACAGATCCTGATAGTTCACAGGATCTCAAGGTAGTGCAGTCGAATGGCCTTAAAAAGTCTGATTTGCAGGACTGTCTTTTGGGGGGTTTGTTTTTTCTTCATTGCCTTCACAATGTGTTATTGACTCTCACTGCTTAAAATTAAACTACAGTCAGCATTAGCTCAGCTCACCATCTGCAACAAGTTACCATGTGGTCTCTGCTCTGTGAGCTCTGTCATCTCTGCATTGCCATTAACAGAAACAGGATCAGAGTTAGCTGATGGAAGGCCTTTTATCTAGCACAGCAAATATAGCTAAAATACAGGTAAAATTCTTTGTCGAGTGAAATTTCGCTGGTGTATATCGTCCAAAAGAGACAAACCAAACCTTAAGCGCTGGCTCTAAGCAGCTGTTGGGAAAATACTCAAGGACTGGATAAGACATAGAAGGGAAAAGGAAAGTTTCAAGGTTCAAAGTAACTGCAGATGTAGTGTGTCTCAGTGCTATTTCAAGATTCCTAATGTCTTGTTTTCATACAAATCTGTGCCAATGAACATTTTCAGCTTGTACAAGTCTCCTGCAGTCATATTCAGAATAATCCAGATTCATCCAGCTTTAGGCTGAGGGAATTACTCCAGCTTTGATGCAGAGGAAAATTCTCCATCCAAGCATAAGGGAAACAGTGTTAAGTTTCATTGTACAAAAGGTGCTTTCTGTTTCTGTCCTTTGATGAGCAATGTGGTGATTATAGTGCTGTTTGCCCAGATGCCCACAGTTATTTTGCTGATTCCTTTTGGTAGTCAGTTGGTCCACTACAAGTAACCAGAAAAAAGAAAATCTGCACTATTGCAAAAGGGCCTACATCAGCCACATATAAATTGAGGTGGGAACTCAAAAGTTTTCTAACTGTAAGAGCAATAGATTCTGGAGCAACTGACAAAAGCCATGCATAGTAATAATAGCTTAGGCATAGGAAACAGTACAGTATGTAGTGACAAAATTCAGACAACAGCAGGAAGAAGGAGGGTTCAAAAGAAAAGGTGGGGAGAAATTAATACCAGCAAGACACATAGATAGCACTGTGGAGAAATACAGAAGAAAAAGAGCCAGCTCCATGTTTTTTCCATTCTAAATTCTAGTTTCTATAACATAGCCTTCAGCAGGAGATTGGGGAATCCTCATCACAGAAGTTAAAGATCAAGTAGTGTGAATAAATTGACTAGTCTAAGGAAAATGAGCAATGGGAGATCATCAGGGCATGGAAAAGAGTTAAGGGAAGAGCTAAGATCTACTGAAGAATGACCTGAGGACACCTAGGAATGGATGTTGCTTCGAAAACCATAAATAAGGTGCTGAACCACCTGTTGCTCACATGATAATTTTCTGGAAAGAAAACAGACATTTCAGTTTATCATATCTTTTATGCAGACATGGAAGTGTGCATCTCATTTGTAATCTCTAGTATTTTGATGATTATGTCTTCTACTTACTAAGGTCTGAGGGACACAGCCTCACCTGGTGACAATCCCCAGATTTTTGTGTTTGTGAAAGTCGAGCCCTGAACATTTCATGGTGTTTCAATGTTAGCTAATATACAAACATGATATGCCAAAACTAAATATAAATTAACAATAGTGCAGTGTGACTTGTAAAACTCCATTACTGAACTAAAGCCATCTCTGAGGTAAATCATTTGGAGCCCATGGTGAGCTTAGTCTGCTGGAGAAAGTTCTTGCTTTCATTTACACCTCTGAAACACCATTAACAAAGGCAGATTCTTGCCCACATGCTACTTAAAACAGAACTCGAGGGCAGTAAAAAGGCCAGACATTTCTATCATTAAAAAGAATCCTGCTGAGGGGACTGGTCTGTTTTGGTTGCTACTGTATAGTGCCAACGACTGTCACCGTATCAGCTGCTAGAGAGAAAAGTTAGTTCCTGTAAGATCTTCTGTGAAAGAATTTGAAATGGTTTCATTTAAATAACTCTGGGTACTAGGTCTGCAACTTTAGATTGTTGAATAAAGATAATAAAAGGGAGCAGAAGAGAACTCCGTAATATATTGTCTGAGAAGAAGAATAACCAAAAGCAACAAAAACTTTCCCTTTGGCGGTTAGTTTTTTCCCTTTTACTCCATGAAACATGAGAACTTTTATTATATTAAACTGCTTTCTTGTGATTTTTTCCTGTAGGCTTGCCAATGAGAGACGATGATTTAATTCTTTCCAGATATTGAGTTGATTTAATATAATTTCTTTCATGTGGAACAGAATGGGATAAATGGGCACAGGTCCTAGAATATCTATTCTCTTTCACAAATCCTTAAGGGTACATTTAATGGAATCACAATATATTTTTGGCATTCAATTCTTGCTCTAATTACATGGTGCTTGATTATAAGACTGTGTCCTGTGTGCTTGTCCTGTTTTTTTTCTTTGTTTTAATGGACTTAGATGTATACTTGAATTGAAAATACTATTTAAAATAGACATATCTGAATAACAACCCCTCTTGCCCAGGTTCTCTAGACACAACTGTTACTATTGCAAACCCAGAAGCTTTCATGTGTCTTATTCTCATTTCATTTCTCTTGGATTATTTCCTGAATAGCTTGAAGCATTGATTATGGTTAAAAGTTCATTTTTCTCTAACTGAAACCAGTTTCATGAAAGTCTTAATTTCATAATATCTTTTATTCACTCTTGTGGCCCTTTCGCTACCCGGTGTCTTACGCGTATGCAATGTGTTTCTTTTGTGTGCTACACATACATTTAATTGGAAAACAACATACTGAAAAAAGCATACGTATCACTCAATCATGTGCTACTGACATAAAGAACAAGCCTACCACTGGGGAATTCTGACAAGATGGTGTGTAGATGTAGAGAGGGAATGGATGATACATAACAACTTTTTTTTTCTTAACTGGATTATGTATTGAAATGAAAATATCGTGTTAAGGTTGAGCCAAAAAACAATACTGTGGGTAGAGGGATTTGATATGAGAGCTATCAAGTCCTTTCTCAGGTTTCCCTCCTACTTGTCACTGAAATTCAGCCCTCAAAGTTAATCTCTTTTTTGTGCTGTTCTATATACTGTTAAAGTAGAAAGGGACTTAGGGAAATTCGCACAGTTTTCTTTTTACCCCTTTCTTTTCCCTTCATTTTTTAATAGGAACCCATAAGGTCTCCCTCGGTATCTGGGAATGACTCCTTCACTGACTTCATAGTCCAGAGTAAAGGAATAGCTAAATTTTGTTGCTATTGCAGCCATGGCCGTATCAAAAAAGCGCTGCTGTTTTCACTGTCGCTTTATTAACAGGAACCTATTTGGGACCAAAGTAACCTAATGTATCCATGTAGCAAGTGGTTCATTCTTAGATTACTTACATAAAGAAAAAAATAAAAATAAATAAAAAAAAAAAGCCTGAAAAAAGTTTATCTGGAAAGTTAACCTGTTCTCTACTGAAAACATTCCTGCAAGTTGGCTCTCTGATATTCTGCAATCTGAATTTAAATTTGAATTTGGTCCATATTGTCAAGATTAAGTATTCAGTTCTGTATGTGTCGTGAATAAGCCGAATTTACAAAGCCATTTATGAGAGTAAAGATGTCAAAGATTTCATAGTTAAACAGTATTGTGATTGTACTTAAAATTTCTTTAAACATTGTTTCTATACCCATCCAATGTTGACTTTTCTCCTTCTGCATGGGCACCCTTTTGTCTGGTATTCATATTAAATGAGGACTTTTTCATTGTATGTTGTTAAGTGAAGGCTAGTAAGAAGCAAAACTTTGCTTTTGAGCTTGTAGTATATCTGAGCCACGATTCAGCACCTGAAAGTATTAAAAGGGTCATAGCACTTCTGAAAACCCAACAAGTTAGCATGCCACTGAAAATTAATGGACCATGGACCTTGTATCAGCCAGTATGAAACATCAGCTGATGAAACTAAGCACATGGAGAAGCATATGCTTTACAGGATAAAGGTTAAGTCTGAGAACACTGCAGAGTTGATTTGCCAGCTGACATTGCCTCTTCGTGTGGTTTCCAACAAATCTTTAAAGAAATTAATGGTTGTGCCATATTACCATATTCCTTCTGGAATTCCTTCTAAAAGGCAACTCCACATCAGCATGAAACAGTGCACAGAATATAGCAATGCATGATCTGACGAAAGCCCATGGGTGTTGTTTTCACATCGGCACGGTTTCTTTGTGCTTGGACAGGGCTCAGATGATGGATTAATCACAGCACTTCAGACAGCATTACAAATATTAAACACATTATTAGCTGTTGCTGTCCTGCCAGTTTGCAAAAGAAGTAACACTAGACTAGGCTGAGGCATTATAAGTCTCAGGTTTTAGGGAAAAAGCACAGCTCTGCTATAAGAGGAATTGTCAACCAGTAGTTTCCAAGCTTCCAGGCTCTGTTTCTCTCCCAAAAAGCATATGAGCTCTTTATGTCTCCTTTCCTCTCCTTTTACCCTCATGTAAAGGGGTGCTGAAAAAGACATCTCCCAAGCTTCCTTCTTTTCCAAATTAGTCTTATTTTCCTTCTTCTTCTTTCATCCCGCATCCCAAAAGTCTTATTTTCCCTCCCTAGTCTTTTTCACATCTCGTATCTTCTCTTTTGCAGTACTTGACTTCTTTTGTCTCCTTCCTTGTCAAATTGTGGTTATATTGGTGACATGGCAAATGACAAATACTGTTGTTTAACTACTTGGCCAGATGTTTGCTGCAACAAAAGCCTTTTCATGTATCTGGAAGTACTGCCTAAAATTGATACCAACAGTGGCTGGAAGTCTAGCACAGATTTTTGAGAACTCTAAGAATTCTCCCTAAGCAGGCAGTTTTTCCACAACTACTATACTGTAAAGGGGCTTTTTTTTTTTAAGTGGAAAAGACCGTCAGTGTGGCAAAAGCTAATATACCTTTCTAAGTAAAGAATACTATTCACACTTTGGCTGTAATCTAATAACTGATTTCCCATTTGTTCATATGACTTGGCTTTATCACATCACTTCCCTTTCCACAATGTTTGTATTTGTTCACAGATAACAAGTGACAACATAACTCCATGATCTAGTGACGCAGATGGGGAAACAGTACCTAATCCTGGTCAAGGGCTGTGTAAGCTAGCTAACTTGCAGTGCTTTCAGCTTTTTTTTTAGCTGTAGAAGAACAAAGCTTCAGCATGTCCCATCTTTAGACAGCTAAGAGGCTTTGGTCTGAGGGCTTACTCTCATGAAAGAACAGAATTTTCCATTCCCAGCAAGTAAGTAGATTGCAGTCACCAGCTCAGGCAATTCCCAGTTCTTCAGGCATTTTTCTGAATTTGAAAACAGTATTAAAATTAAAATGTGTGTATCTACATACTCACAGAGAAGGGACAAATTAGAAATTTAGAGTGTTTTCATTTCTGTGGGATGTAAATATTCGATCTGAAATGTGTTTTTAGCCAGTCAGTGTGAAAAGATTTATCTAAAACATTTCAATTTGTTTGCTAATTATAAGATATAGTTTTCAAAGTTTATTTTTGTTTAAATAAGATGCAGGAATTCATTTGGGACTGTTATGGAAATGGCTTCTGACATGATGAAAAGTTAATGAAAACTCTAGGGGTATTTGACATGTTCTCCCTGAAAACAATAACATAACAGCTTTCAAAGGTGGGGTGGATGTGGGTTTGGGGGTTTTTGGTTTGTTTGGTTGGTTGGTTTGGGTTTTTTTTAAACAAAGAATATGTTTACATAAGCATCACTTATAACTTCTAGGCTGTTCCTGCACAGTTATATTTAAACAGTTTCTGGAGTCTTGGAAGAGCTGGCTGATAATAATTTAGACCTGATCACAATGGTCAGTATGGAAAAAAAATACGGTCACAAACCCACCCAGGTCACCAATCTA
>JANEMJ010043977.1:4946-26996 GCA_024361745.1 Cacatua alba
CCATGGCAGGGGGGTTGGAACTAGATGATCTTAAGGTCCTTTCCAACCCTAACTATTCTATGATTCTATGATATTTGAATACACTACCTACGGACTTAATTTTCTCAAATGGTATTAAAATATCCAGAAGACTCTGATCTTAGTAACTGGTAATTTACAAACATTAAAAATAGATACCTGATTGAATACATTAACATTCATTACATAGAATACATACAATCACACTTTGATCTTTTTTCTTTACCAGACATTGGACATATAGCTGATATATCATCTACATATATCGGAAACAAATAGTGTTGAATGTGTTTCTAATACTTTTTTATTTTTAAGAGCTATGAGGAATTCTCGATAACATGGTTGAGGAAAAGTGTGCCAGACTGTTACTTTGCTTCCTTTAACAAGAAAATTTCTTATTTGTTTCCAGTGAGTTACATTCTGAGGGAACAAAGTAAACTTGGATTACAGATGTACCAAGTATAAAATTTAACACACAGATGTACCAAGTATAAAATTTAACACTTTGAATAGGATCCAGGAAACACGAGTCTAGGAGTTACGTGGCCTTATTTTGAAAAATAAAGAGAGTTTGATTTAATAAGATTAGTCTAGAATAAGCCCTCATTTTTAATTACAAAGTCTGTTTTGGTTTGGTTTGGTTAAGTTTGTTTTTTTAATACAATAATATTTGGAGGAAGTGTCCACAAAATAACTAAAAAAATAATTATGCACATGATTTATTTTTAAATTTAAAAATCAAAACCATTCAGGGTCCTATCTAGTTTTTATAAGAAGTTATATTTAAGCATGAGAAAAATTTAAATTATTTCTCTTTTTTTCAGTTCCATTTCTAATTAGATGGATGAAACTATAAAAAAAAACTATTCATAACTGCGCAATCCAAGAAAAAGAGAAATACTAATTATTGGAAAGAGGTTATATAATAAAATCTTCTTCCACGCATTAAGGACAGATAAAAAAAATCAGCAAAAAATCAGTGAAGGCTTTCCTAAATAAGGTACAGAATTTGAATATATCCTTTTTCCCAAAATGGCCATTCTCTGAAGCATTTATATTCATATGATTATAACCCATATTGTGATCACCCAGCTTTAATTCCCAACAGTCTAATCACATTCCTAGTCTATAGAAAACTAAAAAAAAAAAAAAAAAACCAACCAAACAAAACATTAATGGATTGATTTAAGATAGCTTTAAAAGAGTATTCTTAATAGGAATTTTCCTACTTATTATTATAATTGGTAAGAAAATATTGCTAACAAGAAATTCAGTGATCAAATGCATTTTAAGGCTTACTGAATATGGTATTCGTAGTTTTAGATACTTTGTATCTCTAAATTAGAGTACTACTAACATCAGGTAACTGAGCCAGCCTTAATTGCAGAAGTTCTCTGTCTTTTTACAGTGGTTTTAAAAACACTTTATGCCAATTTGCTTTTAATTTCTCAGTAAAATTCTTAAGGTTGGATGGGAGGAATTTTTATGTAAGTACTCAGCCAGAGAGAAATCACTGCTAAACTCTTTCGCTATAGAGGCCTGCCAGAATATGGTATTTATTTAATTTAGGCATTCATCTTTGTAAATTAAATTTATCTGAAGTACTAGAGACATATTCTGACCTTTTGGTTCAGTTTAAGTTTAAATATCTATTTGTGTTTCTAAGTCTTTACTAAGAGCGTTGGCCATGAGAATTAAAGCAAGGAGAATAAGTAAACGTGCGAGAATCGTTGAAGATAATGAAGGGTGGAGGGTGGGATATATTTCTTTTCTTAGTATCATAGAATCATAGAATAGTTAGAGTTGGAAAGGACCTTAAGATCATCTAGTTTCAACCCCCCTGCCATGGGCAGGGACAACTCACACTAAGCCATGTCACCCAAGGCTCTGTCCAGCCTGCCCTTGAACACTGCCAGGGATGGGGCTTTCACAGCTTACTTGGGCAACCCATTCCAGTGCCTCACCACCCTCACAGTAAAGAACTTCCTCCTTATATCCAATCTAAACTTCCCCTGTTTAAGTTTGAACCCCTTAGCCCTTGTCCTATCACTACATTAACAAATTCTTATCACTGTATTGTCACTTCTACCTTATTGTTCCAGTTCTTAATAATCTCAGATCACCTTGAGGATCCTGGGTTTTGAGGCATAATATTCATAATCCAACACTCCTATTAATTTAAAATGTCTCCTCTCTGCTTTTGTTCAAAAACTTTTCTTCAGATGCTAAAGTTAAAATGAACTTATTTCCTTCTCTTCAGACTCTTCTTTAAATAAAAGACAATTATTTACAATTATGCAAGCAGTCAGGATACTCTAAAAGAGAAAACAGAGTTAGGTGGCACACTTCTCTTTAGACCCAGTAATTATAGCCTACAGCTGGTTAAGGTTTTGTGGGCTTTTTTTGTTTTTGTTTTTGTTTGTTTGTGGGGTTTTTTTCAGTCTCCTGCAGTCGTTGTGTGAACAGGATGGAAGAAAAAAAAAGAAAAAATCCAAGGCTGTACAGGTAACAACTACTGACATTTATTTTATGCTGAAAAAGCTACTGCTCAGAAATTATTCTGAGACCAGTTGTGCGCACTGCATGCTCTGTGGTCACTTGTATTTATTCATTTTATGAACAAAAATAAGTGGAAGACATTAGAAGAAGCAGAGTGTAGAAGGCCATTGCCCTGCTACTATAAAGATGTTCTGAACTGTGGCAACATCTCAAAATGTGAAAATCTTGTTAATCTTGAGCATAGGCAGCATTTTCTAATCCTGCTTCAGTGCTTTCTTATAAAATTGCTTATTTGCTTTTAGAAAATGAATCTGAATCACACTTTAAAAGCATCTGACTGTCTAAGCAAGTTTTATAGAAAGAGATGGTAAAACATCTGAATTTTCTGATGCTTATTTTTATGTCTCTGAACTGAAGAAGAAATAAAACACCTGCAATTATTTTTTTTTTTTGTAAATTTACAATTAAGTAAAAAATCTTATTAAGATACCAGGTTTATTTCAAGCCATTTTATTAAGTAAAGAGGCTTCTAGATTTAATGGAAAAGTCACTTTGAAAAAGCCGCTTAGTTCTTCAATCATCTCTCAGCTAATTTAGAGCTACTAATTAAAAGTACAACAGCTTTCTGAATATAATAATTATCTTTTATTATCCTATCAGTAAATGTTATTGTTTAGGTCTGGTGATTCATCAGTTCATTCATCTGAAACAAATTATCACTTCAGCTGAATCATGTGGATGAAATTAATACTTGAATAATTAATTTTTCTTTTCATTAGTAGGCAAAACCAAAACATCACCCCATAAAAATAAAAAAATAAAATTAGGAAACACTGAAAAATTCCTTCACATCCAGTATCAAAAGGTATATAAAGAAAACCTGTGAAAGAAAACAATAAGAATATTCCAGCCATTTGACAGCTGTAAACAGGAGATTTCATCAATATGGGTCCCTAAAGTAGATGTAACCATTTATCAGAGTTTTCAGTCTGGCAACAGATGTTTTGCCAGTCTGCCTGAGTCCATAACTGAAATGTGAACTCAAAACTTAGAGAACGTTTCAAAGTGAAATGTTTCAAGAGCTAAATGAGAAACTTTTATTTGTGGAGAAAGTAAACCCTGTGTAAGATTTTGTTTCGTTCTTAGCAGAACATCAGCACAGAAGTGGTAAAGAATGCATCCTAAATAGGATGAGAATGTTATTATTGAGTTTTTCTATTTTCTCCAAATTACTGTATTTTCATTATTTTAATTTCTAAATGTTACAACAATTAATAGTAATAATATTATAAAGTAGTAGAAATTCATTACTCTCTAATTCATGTTTGTTCCTCTGCATTTATTGAAGTGATATGAGTGAAACTGCTTTATACTCCTGAGTGAGTAGTGGAAATTGTCTTCATCTACAGTCAAAATATTAGAATACCTTACCTTTCATAGAATCACAGAATGGTTGAGGTTGGAAAGGACCACCAGCGGTCATCTAGTCCAACCTCCCTGCTTAAAGAGGGTCACCAAGGGACATTACTTACGAGTCCAGAACATCTTCAATTCTGTCACCCTCACAGTAAAGAAGTTCTTTCTTATGTGCAAGTGCAACTTCCTGTGTTTTAGTAGTTCATGCCTGTTGCTTCTCATCCTGTTGCCTGGCACCTCCGAGAGTATGGCCCTAACCTTTTGACACTCTCCCTTCATATACTTATATACATTGTTCAGATCCCCCCCTTGAGCCTTTTCTCTAGGTTAAACAGGCCCATCTCCCTCAGCCTTTCCTCAAACAAAAAATGCTCCAGACTCTTAATCATTCTAGTAGCCCTTTTCTGGATTTGTTCCAGGAGCTCCGTATCTCTCTTGTACTGGAGAGCCCAGAACTGGACACAGTACTCCAGGTGAGGAGTTCTCACCAGGGCTGAGTAGAGAAGGAAGATTACCTCACTCAACCTGCTGGCAATGCTCTTCCTAGTGCAGCCCAAGGCACACTGCTGGCTCATGGATAACTTGTCCAACGAGGACTCGCAGGTCCTTCTCCATAGAGCTACACTCCAGCAGGTCAGCCCTCACCCTGTACTACTGCATGGAGCTATTCTTTCACAGGTGCAGGACTGTGCACTTGCCTTTGTTGCATTTCACATGCTCCTCCCTACCCACCTCACCAGCCTGTCTAGATCCTCCTGAATGACAACACAGCACTCTGGGCTATCACCCATGCCTCCCAGATTTGTATCATCAGAAAACTTGCTTTCATAGATGTGTACTAGACCCAGCATTAAGCCTTGGGGGATGCTACTACTTACAGGTCTCCAACTAGACTCTGCCATTGATTGCAGCCTTCTGAGACCTGCCATTCAGCCAGTTCTAAATCCACCTCACCATCCACTCATCCAGCCTACACTTCATGAGCTTGCCTATGAGGATGTCATGGGAGACAGTGTCAAAAGCCTTGCTGAAATCCAGGTAGACAACATCCACTACTCTCCCCTTATTTATGCAGCCAGTTGTCCCAACGCAGAAGGCATCAGGTTGGTTAAACACGATTACCCTTTGGTGAATCCATATTGACTACTCCTGATCACCGTATTTTCCATGTGCTAGGGATGGCCTCCAGAATGAACTGTTTCATCATCTTTCCAGGGATTGAGATGAGGCTGATTGCCTGTAGTTCTCAGGATCCTCTTCTTGCCCTTTTTGAAGACTAGAGTGACATTTCTTCTAGATACCTCTCCTGGTTGCCACCACCTTTCAAAGATGATCAAGAGTGGTCTAGCCATGATGTCCGCCAGCTCCCTCAGCACTCATGGGTGCATCCCATCAGGGCCCATGGACTTGTGGATGTCAAATTTGTCTAAATGATCTCTAACCAAATTGTCTTCAACTGAGGGAAATGATTCCTTTCTCCAGGCCTTATCCCTGGTCTCCTGGGTCAGGAATAACTGAGGGGTGGCCTTGGCATTGAAGACTGAAGAAAAGGCAGCATTCAGTGTTTCTGTGTCCTCCATTGCCAGGGTCCCTGCTCCATTCTAGCAGGCCCACAGTTTCCCAAGTTTTCCTTCTATTATTTATGTATTTGAAGAAGCCCTTCTTGTCCTTAGCCAAATATAATTCTAAATGGGCTTTGGCTTTCCTCATCATCACATTTCTGCATACTCTGACAACTTCCTTTCAGCTGAGGATTTTGCCACACATTTCAGTATATATACCAATTACTTGAATTTGCAATACTCAAAGCTTCACTCAAGAACAAAACTACATAACTTACATTTTTGAGGTAATTCCTAGTGTACTTCCTATTTCAGTTCAGAGTCTGATCTTCTAAACTACCATCAAAATCATTAGATGCTAAAATTTAGACACCTTCTTCACCCATGAGATGAAAAGAAAATTTATTCTCCTTGCATGGAACATAAAAATGCTAAATCTTAACATGAGCTAAGACTTCGTAGATCTGGTTTTAGACAGTATGACAGGAAATGAAACCACCAGAGAAATGAGATTGAAAAATCTCAGTAATCTTATGACACAACGTTAGGTTGCAATTACACCAACATTTTCAGTCATACACGGTCCCCCCTCCCCACTTCTACCCCTACAAAAAAAAGCTCACAGAAGGAATATTTTGAGCTTCAGAAAGTCCAAAAGGAACCATCCAAACCATCCAAGAGCCTTAGTGATGCATATGTGCAGCATATTTATGATGTAGTGACAGATAATATGGAAAAATTTAAGCACGGCTATTTAAATTACAAGAAAATTGAAATATCCTGTTAAAGTACAGATTGGGACTCCTCTGCAACACTAAGAACATTTCTATTTTAGCAGTAACTAAATTAATAAATAAGTCCAAACCCAAAATTTAAGTACCTGTACAGTTCAGAACTAAAAAACCACAGATGAACCTTGTGAAATTGTTACCCTAAGGTGGAAATTGCATGTATGGCATCAGACATATCAAGCATTTGGTGCAAGTATTCTGTTTCCCTGCATGTCTGAGACTTACCTGGAATCCTGACATCTATGCATACCATTTCCACCTTAGGGACACTCTTTAACTAGAGTTTTTCTTTTTAGATAACTATAAATAATAATCACATACAAACAGCGAACAGCTAAATAAACCAACCTTTCTTCAGCAAAATAGAGCCCTCAGAGATTTTGTTCTGAGAGTGCAGAATAATCACCCATTTTGCAGTCACAACTGCAATTGGAAGAAACACAAAGCAAAGTTAAGTGAGGACTGCAAACACCTTTTTCTTTGTTTTCTAAGCATAGTTTATTACAGGGAAATCGCTAAGAGTAATCCTGAATCTTTGCAGATTGTATCTGTATACACAGTGGTGAACAGAAATATCTAAGTCAATACAGATGAGCTTACTTGGGAGAGGAATGGTTTATATACAAAGGAATATAATAAAGAGGAAAGGTGAGAAGTATGGATTGTAACTACTTGAGCAGGGCCAAATATTGAAATGTTTTATAAATAGAAGACCTTTTCTGCGGAAGGATTTTTGCAGTTCCTTAATTCTAGCCTGATCCTAATGAACTCCTTCCCTGAAATAAAGCAGAATACCTCAAGATAGAAACTTGGTACCCTAACAGACAAACTGTATGTTATTCTAAATAGGAGCACTGTTAGTCTTCTCAGTGGTCTGTGATTTTATGTAACCATATATGCAAAAGTAATGTTTCCAGAAGAATCACAAGCTGTAACAGCTCTTTTTTCTGTCAGGAAAGATTGATGTAACCACTTTCCTTTAACTGTTTTCTTATCTGTTATTCCTAAGAATGCAGAGCAGAACTACCTTTCCACAGTCTAGCTAATCCTTGAATGATCCTCTCCAGAAAGAGCTTATCTGCTCTCTTCCTGGCTTCATATGCGCAGCTAGGTGAATTCTTAGGTGGACTGTGACCTTGTTCCAACTGGAGAAAAAATGAAGACCCCACGCTCTTCAGGCCTAAATAGTAAGAAAGCATTTTTCTCAGTCATATAGAGATCAAGAATAAAAATGACACCTTCATAATTAATATAACCTTATGTTAAAAGGGTCTTATCAATGGTAATGCAAGCTTTTGGTATTGTACTGCTAAAGTACTTCAATCCTTTTCTAAGAAGCAACCTAACAAAAAGCAGAAGAGTTTAGACAAACTGCAACCACTCAGTCTCCTCCTCAGTATAGTAACATGCATTGGAAAGCATGTAAGCGAAAAATGTAACATAGTCAGTCCTCTGACATTTGGAATCAGGAAGCCAGGCTAATTTCATCTATTTTACTAACAGCCTTTTCTGTGAACAAGGTTTAATAATGAAGTATTTGGAGAAGCTGGAGTCACACTACTCAGTAAAAAGGAAAAAAATCTTTAGAAATCTTTCATGAATTCAGTGGCCTTATAGTGAAATTATTTTACTTATTGCAAAGCCATGAAGACCACAGATGTAGTCTTATCATCATTCCACTTTGTTATTAGGCTATTAAAAAGAGAGCTATACTGTTGCCATATCTTTACAGTCAAACTCGATAGCTTAAGCTATTTAGTGGTCTGTCTTAAATTGGTAATTATCATATTCAAAAACATCATTAACATTTGAGCCAAAACTAATCATTTTTATTGAAAAAATCTAAAAGCAGCATTGAAAAAGTGACTTCAAATCATATGAAGCAACTAAGATAGTTGCTTCATGAAACAGTTCACGATATGCTTCAAATTTTGTTTAAAAAAATACACTGAATAGATTGATATCTAAAAGTCACCCTATGCTGACTTTTTTATTGGCTTCTGCTCACTTGGCAAGCATGTTAAGCATTGAACCAGCGAATGAAATACTCCCCAGCTGTGAGTTTGTATATATAAAGCCTTCCAGCACTTCCTCTCATAAATGTGGGAGATTCATAGGTAAGTGGAAAGTGATGTGAAATGACCTTCTGGTACTTCTTTATATAGGCATCGTCTGAATGACACAAAGTTGGCCTTGAATTAGGAAAGCAAACCAGAAGTTAACAGTTATAGAACTAATGCTCACCTCTTTTCTCCCAAATGGTTGCAACCTCCAGCTATTTTACGGAGGGCAAGCAGCAACATAATTCATGTGTACTTTGTAGCACATATGTACTTTATGTACTTTTTTATGATAAAAAGGTGATCACCTGCTACCACGTATCTTCAATATAAAATACATTACTACTAGCATATTAATATGTGAATTAAATAGTTAGTATTACTGCTCTGGTTTTGAACTAGAATATAAAATGAAAAAATCACAACCCTGTTAAAACTTGCAAAATATTCTTAATATTTTTATTTCTTAATATGTCAATGGGACAATAATTTCCTAGTTTGAACATATAACTTAAAGTCTTTCATTCTAATTCGTTTTATACCAAACTCTGAAAATATTTATATTTTAGGTCGCACCTTAACGTATATTTATTATGTATGTTGGAGAAAGAAATACTTCATACTTGCTAAAAAAAAAACAAAACCACAACAAAAAATATTTCCAGCATGTAACTATTTCTGCTTTTTATTTTCTCTTTCCAGATGGCAACATAAACCCATTATATATTCATTGTGTAGACAGGCTATAAGCCATAGCTTCCTTTTCCTGTAAAAATATCGAATGTAATGCAGTCCTGAAATTCTTCTTGAGTATGTGATCTAATATTTAAACAAGCAGGAATGTTATTTGCTAATACATGCTTAATAATAAGACACAGATTTTGTTTGCCTCCAGTGTTACATTTAAAAGATTTGAGGGTGAGGAATCACTAAATAAAGCTTGAATTTGAATCATCAAAGCTCAAGCCCCTAAATGGCTGCTAACTGATATGTATCTGAAATTGATAGCCTTACTGTATACTCACAGGATAAAATCATGAAGCTACGTGTGCTCACTGTGACTACTGGATGGATATAGATTAAACTAGCAGTAATGTTCTCTAATTCATCTAAACCAATGGTAGCTGCCAGAACGAATATGACAAAACATAGCTTAAAAACATAAAAAAAAAAAAAGGCATAAAAAAAAAAAAAGAGAAAATAAGAAGAATACTCTGTCAATTGTCTGTGGTGATTGACAGTCTCTGGGATGAAAACCCTTTCTTTGTCTGCCAGATGTCTAGAAAAAAATATTGCTGAAGTAAAAATGTTGCAAGAGGTAATGGCTTTAAACTAAAAGAAGGAAGATTCAGGCTGGATGTGAGAAAAAAAAATTTCTTACAATAAAGGTGGTAAAATACTGGACCAAGTTGCCCAGAGAGGTTGTAGATGCTCCATCCCTGGAGACATTCAAGGTCAGGCTGGATGTGGTTCTGGGCAACATGATCTAGCTCAAGATGTCGCTGCTCATTGCAGCGGGGTTGGACTAGATGACCTTTGAAGGTCCCTCTCAACCCAAACTATTCTATGGTTCTATGATCCTATGTCTCAGTTCTGGCCATAGTTTCTAAATTCTATTACAGATAACACTGCTGCTTATGTAATTTGCAATGAAGCTTCGTTAGCTGACTGTACAAAATTGCACAAAATGTCTTCCATACACTTGTTAATGCTGAGCTCTCAAAGCTCAGTTTTAAGAATTTACTAAATATCATTCTAATATTTTCATCTACTAGTACAAGATCAGTTGAAAACCTTTCCTTAAAAGAATGGTGTTAAGAAGAAAAAATACTACATGGCAACAGAGCTGAAAGAATACCAAGAGTATAAAAAAGGGGGTGTGAAATTCCCATCATCTATTCATTTTGCTCACACATCAAAAAATTCTTCCTGTTGTTAAAAATAAGTATTTGTACGTACATCCTCAGTATTGCATGATGTTCGCTCTATACTTCAGAAAACTGAGAAAATATACCAGAAAAACTGAAGTACCATACTCCTAACTAGTTGTCATGCTAAACTAAATTGAATGTCATTCAATTTCTAGATTAAGTGATTCACCTTTTTAAAAATATTTTAATTTTTAAATACAGTGTCCTGGGATACAGTCAGCTTTTCTGTCTTTATGCCAAATTCTTGTAAACGCATACAGAAAAAGTTGAAGATTTTGTCTTAAAAAAATACAGGGGTTTTTTGGTTGTTTTTTTTTTGTTTGCTTTAAATTACCTGGTAAACAAAGAAGTATTTTTCAAAATGCACAAATAAATAACGGTCACTTCACGTGGCTTTGAAGTCAGTCTCTTTTTGGCAAGGAAAGGTGGGATGACTTACTTTTTATAAAACACATAGCACAAACTGGATTACAGTCCCTTTCTTCTGAAATTAGTGTCTTTGAGACATTATACAGTTGGGCATACAAGCATTTGGAGCAGTCTTTGCGGTTTCACTCAATATTGCTGACAAGTAATCATTTGGATGCTGCAGTCACACTGACTTAGAAGTTGTTGCTTGTATGAAAAGAGGGTAGGAAGAAGAGTAAGATTCCTGGCTATGTTAGCATTTTGGTATTTCAGACCATCCTCTATCATCTCTACCTCCTATTCAGCAAATTGTTGGTTAATTCAATAATTGCTTAGTTCATGGATAAAAGTAGTAAAGCTAGATGTTCAGCCAGACATATATATATATGTCAGTCCATATATGTCTGCCAAATTTCTTAAATGAAAGTAAGATGTACACAGGAGTGCTGCTGGATCCAAGTTATGAAAAGTAAATGTTTTACTTTAAGGCTGCTAAGTATTATCATAAATACTATTTGGTTCTTATTACTTCTTGATATGAGGTAATCATTTGACATATTCTGCTACTTATGATCTGTCCTTGCCTATATTTTTTCTTTCTTAATTTAAACTGAGTTTGAAATCAAATCAATCAGTACTGAAATAACTCTAGAGTGACACAGCTTTTAAACTAACAATTCTACATGCAGTGAGCTGTCTAACACAAAACACATGTTGACAATATTGTTTGCTCAATTTGTGCCTACATTGGCAGAATAAAAGTTTACAAGTAGCTTCAAACAGTTTCAAAAAATTACTTTTTACTTTTCAAGGATATTATTAATAATAATAATAGTAATAGTAATGCTAGTAATAATAGTAATAATAATAAAATACCACCATCACCAAAACCCTGCTGCTTGGCTCTATTTGTTTCTTCTGTCGCTTATTTACAATAGTTAAGGGCTACCACGTAACACAGAAATTCAAGAAAAAACACAAGGAAAAGATGAAAATGGTATATCTGTATGATAGAAACCTGTCTGTGAATACAAAGCAGTTACTCAGGAATTAAAGAGAATAGTGACTTTTGACTTCCCTGTTTATAGTAAGGAGACTGGGTCTACCTTAATTGCCAAAATTTTAAGAAATCTTGTCCCAGGATGTCATCCTTGTCAATAAAGTGCTTGCAAATATTGTATCTTATTGTGAATGTATAGCAAATGCACAGTCTCCATGGAAACTAGACATTTTCCCAATGATATACACTTTTAGCTTCTTTGTAAGAAAGAAAAAGCTCTGATTTAAATTAAATATTTTTATGGCCTCTCAGAATTGATACTTAATTTTCTGATAGACTAGCCCATAAACCACACTTACATGTCTTACTGTGTATGGTACATCTTTTTGCTCTAAAAAAAGCAGCCATTTCTGAGGAAAGTTGATATGCCATTTATTTTACTGTTAAAAATACTACCCTAAATAGAAGTATAGACAATGCCAGTATGCGAGCAGAGCAGACACATTAATTCACGTGCAACAGGAAAACAAAATACAATCTTAAACATCTACAATTTAATTGCAAACAGTGCTGGATTTCAGCGTTGAACAATCATTACCCCATTTAAAAATATCAGTGGGAGAGTGTCAAAGAAGATGAGTCTTCCATGTTTACAGAAGGTTTTGCTTGTGGCACACTGTGCGCTTTTGTGCATCATTTATCTTCTAGCTTAAACCTGTCATGGTATGAAACATTGCAACTGTGATTCTGCATGACAGAATAATGAAACACTGAAAAAAAGTCCACACTGCAATGATTTTTCCACAGAATCTGGGGCTGGAGAACCTGAAAAGCTGCACATGAAATAGCTTTCCTTTTCACTCCATCAAAAACTAATGCAGGCCTATAAGTTCCCTTCTACATACTGAATATGCTATTCCATTTAGTTGTTTGGTTGGGTTTTGTTTTTTTTTTTTGTCCTCTATTATAAAATCTCATATACTGTACTGGATGCCAAAATAATTCCTGAAGAGGTTCCATTCATGAAGTATTTGAACACTATATTTCACATGGAAAGTTGGAGCCACAGGAAAGATTACAGAAGCATTGTTTTGCTGTTTTCTGTAGGGAAATGACATTAAATTATCTCATGACAGCAGATTTGCTGGAGTTCCCTCCATTCTCTAAAAAGCATGTTCCAACTCTTTGTTGTGCACATTCTCTGACTGTGTCATGATGCACATTAGCAAGTGAATTCAAGATTAAATCTGGTGTCTTTATTCACAATGACCAGCATTTTTTGAGACCATCTTGTCAGTGAGTGATCCCTCCACAATCCATATCAAAGACTGCAAGGAAATGTTTTTTTTCTCAATGCAATGTCTTCCTTCTATCAGGACCCAAAATAATGGAGTTACAGGGAATAATTTCTAAAACTGATCTTAAAAAGAGCTCAGCATTAAAAATTTATGACTGTCCTTCTCTGTAATTGTACTCAAATATATTGTGATGAAATAGAGATGAAAGCTATTAGATAAAACACATTCATTACACAAATACTTAAAATTTCAGACTGACAAATAATTATCTTGAGTTTAGAAAGCGCAGGTTAAGTAGACTGTCAGTAGTACTTTGACTTTCTTAATGGTTGTTAGTGTAATAATCTTAGTAATGACAGATTAGAGAAAGAGCATGGGTCAGAAAAAAACCAGTATTAATATCTTACCACAAAAAAAAACAAACCGAAACCCATCACTATGTAATTCAAACAAAGATTCATGTTTTTAAATTTAAGCTTTTGAAAGCAGCTGAAATGGAAATACTTGTTTTGACCTATTCAATTTGTCATGCTATCCTCGTTTTTGAATGGTATACTGTTTTTTACCTTCCTCTTTTAACACACAAGCATTTCTTTTACCAGGTACAATATTTACCTTTCTCTTTCAACACAAGCATTCCTGTTTTCTGTATTCACAAAAAGTGAAATAAATACTTCTATGATATATTCTGCAGGTACGTATCGTAGCTATCAAAATATGCTGCTTAAACACAAGAAAGAGAATGAAGGTCCACCCCAAGGTAGGACAGACAAATTGCTTGAGAGAAATGACAGATACTTTATAACAATTACATCCCTATATGTCACTGAATCCTGGTATGACAGAGTTAATAATATTTAAACCATGATCTTCTTTCTTTGTATGAGCATTTTTTCCCCTTTTTTTTTTTTTTAACTTTGTATAAGCAATATGAAAGGGTCAAACAGAATTCTTCAATACTGTTCTTAACACACTTAGTGTGTAAAGAAAATTAGTATTTGTCAACTTATTCCAAGTAACTACGCAGAATAGTGGGATATTTTTCCCTATCTTCATGTCTTATTTTGGGAATTCTGTCTTTCTTTCCAGAAATCACAAAATTACATTTCCATTCAGAACGCCAAAGATATGAAGTACAGAACATTAACATTTTAAATCCTCTCCTGTAGTTTAATTCCTTAAATGTTGACACCTGTGTCATAAAGTATCAGATATGATGGAAATGGGAGGACATAATATTTCTAGTTTATCTAAGACAAATTAACTACGTCAAAAGTATATGCTTGTAACAGCTTGAAACAAATCAAGAATTGTCCAAAAGTGTTTAATCTTTTCTGAACGTTCTAGAGGACTAAGCACAGATTCCTATGGCTTAGGAGACAATACTTTTAAAAACTTATTTGGTGGTAGTCAATGCATCTCTATGGTATACATGGGAAGAAATTAATTGGATGTCAAGGGAGTTCAGTCATCATGAGTATGGCAGCTGGATACACAGCATTTCAAGCATTGTCTTTAATTTGGATAAAATGTTTGCAGAATCAACATGAAGGAAGATTAATATATACCCATCCCCATCCCCAGGCACCTGTTATTTGACAAACTGAAATGAGAGCAGTGGGTCAGAATAAAGTCCTACTTATCCAAGCATAAATCTGAAGCATGGATATTTAAAGAATAAACAATATTCAGTATGTGGTGTACCACTTACAAACAAGTCAAAGTGAACAACAAACTACCAGCTGCCATTATAGGCATTGTTTAATAATAAAGTGAGGTAAAATAATACATAAATCCAGACAGATGAAACGGTGCTGTAAAAGCCGTGTCTTTACATCGGACAGAAGACATTTTAAAAGATCCATCTAGTCATCAGAAAAAATATTAGGATGGGAGTGAAGTTTTGATGGAGAACCTGGGAATCTACAAAAACCTGACAGATGCATGCTGCTCTACTTTAATTCCTCAGGAAGGACTATGCCATTGCCCCATGACGCAGAGAAGCCAAGGACTATGAGAGCAATACCAAACAGTTAAGGCGAATGTTCCTTCATCTGCTTATGCGGACTTGCTGGAGCTACACTATACTTTCAAGAACCTTGGCACATGATCTTGGGTGAAAAGAAACCTTAACTGGTACCACTAGTATATTTGGCTAGTATCACAGCAATATGCTAAGTTACATACTAGTTGCCTTAATAAGACAAAAGTAAATTAACAGTAATTTCAAAAGATAATGGTAAACATGAGAATTTTGAGAAATAGTGCACTACAAAAATGGTAAGAAGTATAAACAGAAATATCAGTTTAAAGGAGCTTTTTCATATTGGCATGTTTAGTATAAAAGCAATCAAACAAATCATCCAGAATTGCTGAAAGTATCCAAGCAACAAAATGATATGACTGAGACGAGATCTACTTACCAAATTCCTTAGGAACGGTGATAGAATAAACACAGTTGTGACCAACACTATAATTCTTAGGGTAGTTTGGTGATAATACAGTGCCTTCAGAGCCTGTTGACCGGCTTCCACAGGGTGCTAGAAAGTGAAGATAATCAGTTTTGAATAACATAATATCAGAAAAAAATCAGCTTAAGGCTGTATGTTGGTATATGCTATTACAGTAAATTTTATTACACTTCTACACTAGATTAAATTTGTATACCCTGTGAAGTACTAAATATGCACAACTTTCTCATGTGTCAAAAGAGAATTGATGACACCTTTCCGCACACCAGTAAATTCTCAGGCATGCTAATAGATATGTAATTCAAAACAGTGTACAGAAGTACTGAAATAAGAAAGTTAGGATTGCTTGACTGAAAATGATATACCATTTATTCATATCTCAATTATTTAAAACATTATATATATTAAGTTATGAGCAAGCACACAAGCATGGTATTTATTCCACCATTAATAGATGTGATATTTTAGATAGAATGGCAGATAAATAACAGTGCTATTTACTACAACAGTGTATGTTTCTAAGGTTAACAATAGAAGTTAGCACTTGGCATTATTCAAAACTCTCAAGCTAGAAACTGTTTTTAATTATTTTTCTTCGTTAGATGTTCAGGTGCATTTAGATGTCGTAAGTGTTCAGTGTTTTCCTATGTCTTTTACCTGCTTCTCTGACTCTATTGTCAAGATTGTGGCATCTTTTTAGAATATTTCTTCTAAACACCTTGGACCATAAAACATTTTAAAATGAGTTTAATGATAACATGTCTCTTTAACAAATTTGTTTCCTCTGCTAAGACCTAAGTGACTTTCTAAAATATGTATTACTCAATGTTTCATTTGCTAAACACCACAAAACCCTGGGTTTTCTGGTATGCTCTTAAAAGATTACTATCTTTTGAATTATATTAAATAACAAAAAGATGGTTTTCTTACTACTATTTCAGAAGATTTTATCTCATTACTTGTCATACTAAATACAAGCTATTTATTAGTGTAGCTACAAATCACGTGTTTTCAGGCAACTTTAAGTTAATTCAAACAAAACATATGGTAGAGTATATAATGAAAAGAACACATCTTTCAATGCTAGCAGCTTAATGCCTGATAGCTTTGAGCATAGATTTCTGTAATTTGCATTAACATGGGTTCCTTTCAGCATGGTGTAGCTGCAGTTTGACAGCCTGTGTACCTGAAAGAGGAGCAGATGGTACTCACTGCTCCAGCCTGCATATACAATTTGTAAATGATTTAATGAGCTAGCATGAAAGTCATGGTACTTGAAATAGGTCAACAGAAGGATCTTGACTTTTGCCTGCGCATTGTGTGTGTACATGTGGTAGATGTGGCACATATATCAGAGATTAGCATATCAGTCAGGACCCAGAACAGAACATAGCCTTGGTGACGCTCAGTACAGCTTTGCTGATAGGCACCCACTCTGGGATATGGAGGAAGCATGAAGACTACCATACGTACATGGAATATTGTTCTCTATGCCTGAAAGAATAATCTCAGTGTCTTCCCTCAATCTACCTTATCAGAAATTCATATCAGAGATATCAGAAATTCATGCTTTCTTGTGAACATGTATTTAGGTAATAAAGTAATTGGTACTTTTCACCAAGAAGCAACAGAGTCTTGGCTGAGTGTCACACCCAGGGACTTATTTGACTTGAGTTATTTGGAAAACACAAACTAGAAACTCTTCATTAACTGAATGTGGTATTTTTTATAAAAATAGGTCTGCATACAAGCTTATAAGTACTCAAGATATCTATTCCAGATTTTGGATGAAACAGAAGAGAATATGTAAAATTTAAGCAATAAAAGCACCAAAACTAGAGAAACAAGACTGCCAAAAAGTTTATTAATTCTCCCTAATCCCATTTCCTTTTTTACAGCTTGTGAGTTGAATGAGTTACTGTAATAAAGACCAATAATACTGTCCCACTCCAGCACTCATATAATTTTTATACTTCCCTAATCAGAAGATAAAAAATAATGTTCAAATTTGGGGTAAAATTAAGATTTCACTGTAGCCAATGCCACTGACACCAAAAGGGACAGAATTTCACCCTTGATTTTTAATAAAACTTGTAGCAATAGCACGCAATATCAATACTTACATTAATAGCTACCTATTTAGTTCTTAGCATATAGTGGACCATTATGTATAAAGTCCACCCTTTTTATATCCCTATTCTTTTTTATTTCTACATGTTATGCAATTAAGCAAGGTTTTTGTGATTTTACAAAACCACTACGTTACAACAGAACAAAATTTAAAAAAAACCCCAAAGTTTCTTGTAAATAAACACACATTTTTCCATAAATTCAATTAACATGCATAATATTTCAAACAAAAATCAAATGTACTGCAGATTTTACAAGTTTTTATTCACTTCAGTGCAATATCTTATACTACAGATTACTGATATTAATAATACTGTATCTCAAGTGACTTTTGAATTGTATATTTACAAAATATGTAACACAATGTTGTATTCCATTGTAACACTGTATAATGCCGTAACATACTGTAATTATCAGTGATGTTACCACAACATTTTTTAAAGCTATGAAAACAGGGAAACTAAATATGTTTGTGTAGTACACAATTTAAGAAAACTAGTACATTTTCAAAGTGTTCTTGATTTCTCTGAAGTAGAATTATTATTTAACTATATAAATGTCTAGCCAAAATATTTCACAATATTTGAGAGGTAGTATTTTCACAGCTGGTGGGAAAAAAAAAATCACACAAAATAATGTCATTGACAAAGGCACATAGATTTCCAGAAGTGATTAAACCCAGCAATTTTTGCAAATGAGAAAAAAAAATCAAAAATACAATTTGGTACCACCAATAATCTGTGAGTTCTCATTAATACTGAATTCTGATTAAAACAATTTCAATGTCTATAGAAGACAGAGATAATGACATTTTCTTTTTATAATTTATATTAATTAAAATGGCTATATGACACATTGTCTGAAACATCTAAACATTTTTCCCACACACTGAATCCCATGAAAGCAACACACATCTGCACTGGTTATATAGTGGGCACTTTATCTGGTCACATAAGAGGACAAGAGACACGGTACAAAGCTAGAAGCAGAATTTCCAGCAGGGCTGCCTTAGGTGCAAAGTCTCTCAACAGAATTGCCTGCAGCCTATGCTACAATGTGTTCAGTACAGACTGGACTTAGGGATGAACTATTTGCCACGCTGACATACGTAAAGTTCAATTTGCAGCAACAATACAATGTATGTATTGAGTATTTCATAGTGTTTTCCTTCACTTGGTGTTCTCATTCTTGACGTTTTCATTCTTCCCTTTCTTAGTTTACCTATCCCCTTATAGTCTCTCCCACTGTTTTCCAACTGCTGCTGTAATGACTGTCCTCACAAGAATTCACATTCCTGGTTCTCAAAAACAACTAGCATAAAGACAGTTGAATCGAGATGTAAGCACATAGTTGACCTTTGCAATCTAAGAAAATATTTAACCTCATAGAACATTAGGTGGTAAAGCATTAGTTCTTATAGCAGTAATACTGTTCTCCAAGACTTTCTTGTAGCAGCAAGACTGTCCTCCAGTTCTTCCTGAATGTATCAGAGAGGAAGAGGCTTATTTGATATTTTAGTAAACCCATCGAGCTCACTGACTGTATTTCCTTTCTTACCTTTTGGAAAATGCTTACTTTAAATACCACAAGTTTCAGGAATGGGAGATTCGACCCTGACCATCACTAAACATTACTATTCAAAAATCAAAGACGGATCCAGGGACATGATACTATAGCTACAGTGAATTAAAAACATTAATTTAATACAAAAATAAACCATATTTTTACCTCTGGAGAATATCTAGTATGGAATCGTTTGGTTGGATACAATAATTCCACTATCAGAATTTTACCCATTTACTTTCACTTATGCTTATTTCAGCTATGTAGGTTTCACTGCCTTTGAATCACTTTTACAGTGCATCGATTTATTTAATTTCCAAATAACTAATTAAACATTTAAAACTGAAAGGCTGTAAAAATCAACATCTCATTATTATGCTGCTCATTGAAAAATCTACTTACAGTAAGAATTCTAACAGATGCATCACACCGACAAATGTAAACTGTGTTATTTAACACAAAAAAAGCAACAAATGCTGAGCACCATTTCCCTAGGAATGAAAAAAATACTACAGAATAAAACACAGCAACAAACCAAACAACAACAACAAAAAAACTTCAAATGGCAAATTACATTGTCTGATGTAATTCTCTGATAGTATTTCAGTATTTTTAATAATGTTTGCTTAGACACTGAAATACTGTATCACTTTATTTCTGCTTTAGTTTATTTTCTGACATACACAAATACTACTCAGCATGCTGCCCTTGTCCTGCCTTCCAGGATCAGCAGTGGAACACTAATTGGAGAGAAAGGGACTTGATTGTGGTAAGAATGTGATAAGAATCAGTGTGGTGATGCATTGCTTACTGTTTTCTTGAAACATTATTAAGCATTAGTGTGAAAAGTTCCTTTTCTCTGTGTGCTGAATTTGCTGTAATGGTATCTTGTCTTACAAAATAGCACTTCCAATAGCCCTTGAAAAGGCCCTGTTGTAACAATGAAGTATCACCCACTCTGTATCTTAAATTGGTAAGCTTTTTTATCAGGAAGATCACCCATCTTGATCATCGCTATTCATGCACCTTTGTCAAATTCTACCTCTTTATGGCAATGTTTTAGTAAATAGCGAATACAATATAAAATGCATTACCATCAGCAGTGATACCTTTACTCACATTTCAGCATATGCTAGCTGTAAAAGAAATATAGATGATCACTGCAGAGAGGCAAAATCACAGCAGAACCACATATCCTTGTAATCTACAACCAACTACCGCTATAAAGTAAAATTTTCTATAGCTACAGCAAAACAGTACAGGGTTAAAAGCCCCTGCCATATGCTTATTGCTCATGTGCTTTCCACCATGCCTTTGCAGTTTAATTAGAAAAAAGAGCCCACAAGGAAAAACTTCAGGAAAAGAACTATGAAGAATGGACTATGTATGTATGAGAATCAATCTCAAATCTCTTCATCTTTTGAAGCGTTTTTTTCCTACCAAATGATTTTTCTGCAGCTTAAGTTTTTAACTCCTATTACTGCTTTCAGATTAAATGCTTTCTAGGTCCTAAAGCTAAGATCCAATTGAATTTAATTGCAATTACAGATTTAAGTGCCATTTACTGCACCATCCATTTATAAGCAGCATTCGTCAGTGGAATCAATGGAGAATACTGCTTAAAAATGAATGGCACAATATAGGTTTATGTCATGCAGATGAATTTGATTACACAGCTACAAATACAATTAAAAATGAAGAATACGAATGCATAAACTCTGCAAAAGGAGGAAAAAATAGACCTTGAAGAACTGATAATGGGATACTGACTTTTTATCTAATGGGCCACTGTTTCATAAATCCAGACTAGGATACCTACTATTCAGTTGGTCTAAATGAGTAGGTTAAGCAAAAGTGCAGTGAAACAGTCCCTGCTCATAACAAATGGAGGTTCAATAGGTCTTTGAAGTCAGCCTGTGCCTCAGCACACGTTCATTACTTTGAAAGAGCATACCAAAGTTATAGCTTTCACAGCTACTGAAAATCAGTAACTAAATAACAATTTTAAAATGCTTTTCAAGTCAACTATCTGCAGCAAAGCTTTGACATGATATTTAAGGAACTTCCAGAGTAAAACAAACAATCAATCTAAAACAATTGATCCACCAACATAAAAAATGAATACAAAATTAAGAGAGTAGAACATTGGCAGTAATAGTTTTCTGGGGGAAACTGTTTCAGAGTCTTTCAAGTCTATTTAGACAGCAAGAGGAAAAGAGCATTACATAACAGATGTGTAGAAGTAAAAATAAGTCAGACATTAATAAAGCTTAACACATTTTTAGCTACAATAGCAGAGTTGAAACATTGACTCATGAGAAAGTATGAATAAAAGATGTGCAAAGATTTAGAGATCTCTTCACAAGAAATAACCATTCCTTCCTTAAAACAAAAAAAAAGGAAAAGCCCCAAACCATACACAATCTGTAAGTACAATCACATTCACATTAGAAGCTAACAAAAATAACTCATGCCAGAAAGTGTGGAACAAGGATCCAACTCCTGAAACACAGGAAATAAAAACAGGGTAAGAAACAACTGTTAATAGTAAAATAAACAATACTCAAAATAACTGGTTCATGGAATGAACAGTTATGAGCACAAGTATCAATTGAAAACATAAAAAAAAATAAATACAATATTGGCCTTTAAAACAAACAGACAAAAAATAAATATACTCAGAATAGTCACTGATCTAATTTACACTGCTTTTGCTATACCTGGTGCAAGCGGTTTCTGTAAAAGCCAGTTACATTACTCTGACATTACCAGTAATGTCTCTGCTTGATTTTGAATTACAGTGTGGCATGTCAGCACCCATCAAGACATTTCAAGCACTGGTTACAGATTTCCAGGAGACAAGAATTGCCATTTTTATCACGTTGCACAGAATTTCACCAGTG
>JANEMJ010043978.1:352-21112 GCA_024361745.1 Cacatua alba
GGGGGAGGAAGGTGGGGGGGGAGTGAGCGAGCGGCTGCGTGGTTCGGAGTTACCAGCTAGGCTTAAACCACGACACTGTGTAACCCTAAAACTCATTAGATTGTTTTAAAATATAACTCTCATAATTAGAGAAACAATTCTATTCCTACTGTAGCCTAATCAGCTGTATAACTGCTAGCTGTGGGCTACGCGTAGTTGTAAACAGGTGTGGTGGGTTGACCCTGGCTGGATGTCAGGTGCCCACCAAAGCTGGTCTATCACTGTTCCTCATCTATCCTCCCTCCTCAGCTGGACAGGGGCATAAAACATGGGTCAAGGTAAGAACAGCGAGAAATCACTCACTAGTAACTGTCACAGGCAAAGCACACGCAACTGGGAGCTCAGTTTGATTTTTTACCAATCAATCAAATCAGAGTAGGGTAATGAGAAATAAATCTTAAAACACCTTCCCCCACCCCTCCCTACCACAGGGTGCAGTCCTTCAGGAACAGACTGCTCCAGCATGGGTCACCTGCATGGCCACAGGTCCTGTCAGCAAACCTGCTCCTGTGTGAGAGGAGGAGCATGGGGTCGCAGCCTCTTCTAGGCATCCACTTGCTCCACCTCCATGGGCTACAGGTGGGTAACTGCTCCACTGTAGACCTCAGTGGGCTGCAGGAGAAGAGCCTGCCTCACTGTGGTCTGTACCACAGGCTGTAAGGGAATCTGCATAGCAGATTTTTTTTCTCCCCCTTCTTAAATATGTTATCCCAGAAGCACTACCACTGTTGCTGATAGCCTTAGCCTTGGCCAGCAGTAGATCATCTTGGAGCTGGCTGGCATTGGCTCTATCAGACACTGCTTCTAGCAGTTTCTCACAGAAGCCACCCCTGTAGCCCTCCCACTACCAAAATCTTGCCATGCAAACCCAATACAACAGGAAGGTGCAGTGGCCAAGTTCACTGAGAAACTTGATTGGCAGACATCTTAACCTAATACCATGGATCCTTGCCAATAAGCAGTCACAATTTCTTCATTTAAAAATTAACAAAAGACCTGCTCCCCCAGGAAAAAAAAAAAAAACCAAACCAAAACCCTGAAGAAGAGCTGAAAACTTCCTTTTATACCATAAAATGTATGATGTGTGATGGGGGAAGGAAAAGTAAGTATTTTATTGTATCTAATCCCCTAGAGTAAAGTTCTTTAAGGGAGAATAGGCTAAAGTAAACTTCTAATTCAGTGCCCCTCACAGCCCACGCAAGGAAGACTTAGATACCCTGTGTCTAAAATGTCATCTTAGTTATGAGTCAGAAACAGAGGAAAAGGATGATGTTAATTTACCTTTAGCATTAGTAGCTTTATTGGCATGGCAAGATGAGGAAACGCTGATTGAATTTTGACTTGGTAGAGATCCAAGTCCTGCTTTGGACTATAGGACGTCGGTACAGAGGGTGACAGATGGTCATGGGTGATTCTTCCTAATGATGAAAAACTGAAGGTATCTTATGCAGAAATCATGTCTGGATAGTTGTTCATGGGACATATGGCAGAATGCTGATGAATATGTACTTTACATTTACACATACGTTCAACAGAGAACAGTTACTGACAGGCACTGTAAGGCAGTATAACACACCTAGTGGAGTAAGGACCTTGTGATTATAGATTATATTTTTAAACACTTGCGAAACCAGATTTGTTTGTGTGTTTTGATCACCTGGTGTATAAAGAGACTACCTAATCACTTGTACAGCTAGGTAGGTAAAATATTGTACTCACTACACACAACAGTGCCATTCTCTGTAATTGTTACCATATGTACTCTTCTACGCATAGGGTGACCCAGGGTCACACTAGCATGACAGCTAATGCTTTCTGCACAGAGGAACTTCTCAGACCCATAAGAAGATGCACAGAAAATCTCATTAATGCTTCTGTCAATGGAGAACCTCCTTCTCTCTGGCCAGAAGATTAGTCGGGGACTCCTAGGTAACTTACTTCCTCCTCTGAGTGAGCTGTATGTGATGTACAGTCTGTAGATTTTAATATGATTTGTAGTCATAAATGGCAAACTGGTTTCAGAGGAAGTGGTCTTTTTGAAATGCTTAAAAGCCTGCTACCCTGACACAGCCCTGTAGCATTAAATGGCTGTTTGTGAAAACTCTTTCAGTGAGAAATACAGTCCTTCTGAATAATGGCCTGTGTATATGGGTGTCCAGCATAAAATGTTCATGACAGAAAAACAGAGAATTGTGGAATATGAAGAATTTTTAAAAACTTAATCTTTATAAATTCATGAGATCACTTGTGAAACAAGCCTTCATCACCTCAGACATGGTACCTGTCAGAAAGGGAAAGGAAGCTCTAGGTGTATGGTATTCAAACACATACCCAGAGAGAAACACTGGCTTTTACAACTTCTGTCTGCTTGCTTTTAACAAATCTTACAGAAATAAGAAAATGAGGATTTCACCTTTGTAAAAGGAAAACAAGTCGTGCGATGCACCAACATACTTCCAACTAAATTCAAAATTAGGGTTTGTGGTTTTTTTTTTTTTTCAATACTTGCGGTAGGGCCAGTCCACTCAAAGAAAATTTTCAGTCCTCTCTGATACCAAAGTCTAGTAAACCGAAGAGCTGAAATAGAGAAAGGCAAACCATGAAATGTAAATGTGCTTAAGTACAGTAATGTTTTTGCATAATATGCAGACTTTTGCATATGAAGAAATCTCAGTCTAAACTAGACAAAAGAAGCTTCTTTGTTAATGTTTTGAGCACTGCAAAGTGACTATCCATACTAAGTTATGCTTTTAGGTGTTTCGCTTTTTGTAGGGAAAAATATAATTAATGTAAAATATTACATTTTAAATGCATATTTGTTTGTTCTGAATGAATTAATTTAAAAGTAAGTAGAGTACTTCCAGAAAAAATGCATTTAAAAAACCTGTAATTTCTTTACTGAAGTATACTTAGAATCATAAGACAACCTAAGACCAGAAGGACTGTCTGGGCAACTGCAGACTGTTTTTATCACATACTTTCTTGTTATATAAACTTAAACATTTACTATGTTACTTATTAGATCCAAGTAATTATTCACAGCAGCATTACTTACGTAGAAACTCATTCTTTTAGGGGTTGAATGCTTTCTAATTGCCTCATAATCACCTTTTACCCGTGTATTAATGAATGAACATTGTATTTAAATGCAAAGTTGCTCTCCCTATGAGCTGTTACTATAGATGCCAGAATACTGGTGAAGACTCAGTTGTGGGATAAAGCTGTAAAACTAATATTGTCTCTAGGATTTCTGGAGACATTCTATAAAATAATAATGAGAAAAATTGTATCTTTGGAGTTCGCTAGGGTGGTTCAGATATATAAAGAATTCTCTGTAAATATTTTCTCTGCTGAATACCTGTGTATGATTTATCCATAAAATCCAGGTTCTTTCTGCCATACTGAAACCACAAAGAATCCATAATCTCAAGTTGAATGACCATTTAAGCCTGTTTAATAAATTTGTGTTCACTGAATTGACACAAAGCAACTAAAGCATATTGGTAATCCTATTCGTTAAGACTTTAAAATAAATTCGTTTACCATCCTATAACAATTCTGAAGAATTTTATTGACTTCATATGTATAAAGATCTACAGGAATTTTCAGTTGGAGTTAAAGACACATAACCTTTCTTTCACAGTTCCATTTAGCATGATTATTTCAAAATACGTTGAATCCTGAATGGCTTTTCTATAAGGGTTCAGGTAATGCATACGTTTTGTTTTTTTTAAAGGCAATATATGTTAACTATTATGTTAAAAATTTGTTTCCACGTATAAATTATGAACTCAAAAGTTTGTTTCAATAGAGTAGATCACAAAAGTTGGCTTGAGTATTTGCGCAATTTTTTCTCCTAACTTCTAGTATTTAACATGTTGTCTTGCTTGAGAATGACGAAAAGTCAAATAGAAGTGATCCCATTATTATCTCGGTGTAGGCTTTAGCTGTGTCCTTATAGCTAGTTTGGTGAAAATGCTATTTCAATCCTCAGTACAGGTGAAGAAAACTAATTTACTATTAAGAAGGGCATACAGAAGAAAATAACACCTGTATAATCATGTCACTACTTAGAAATCTATGAGCTGTCAGCAACTTGAATACGTTCCACAGTTCTGATCTCCCAAAAGATAATGTCCCCAAGAACTGGGGAAAAAAGAAGGTGGTCACATGTACAGCCAAACAAATGACCATGCAGCCTGAAAAGCAAACATCTGGGGATGAATAAGAAAGAAACTATAAAATCATAAAAAAAATCATAAGAATTGTTCATGATGAGCTGTTGCCATGTTAGCTATTAGCACTGGGAACAGTGTAGTGTTCAAAGTAATAGTTTCCTCCTCCTCAGTCCTGGGCTCTGCTTGGGTCTGGTTTTAATAGTCTGCTTCATTGTTGTGGGCTCTCAGCTAAAGTTTGAATGCTGCATGACAGCTTCTTTACAGAACCGGAAAGGAAAGGGTAGAAGGGAGAAGGTCTTTCCTGTTGCATGACAGTTACTTGTTAGAAGGATTTCTGCCTTTCGTAGACTTTATACCTTTGGAGTTACTTAATTTGTGTTCAACAATGGCAATTCATTTATGGACAATAATGTTAGAAGGTAAAACATTATCTAGGTATGATAGGTCCAATCAATATAGTGGATCTCAGCAACTACTAGATCTTTGTAAGAAGATCTTTGTAAGAATCTCCGCAGAAGAATATGATGATTTTTCTGTCTTATTTGTAACTTGCTTGACAGAAAATGGCCACATAATTCAAACAAACCTTACTTTTTTTTTCTTTCATTTTCATGAAAACACACATTTTCACATTTTCAGCCTCCCAAAACAAAGAATTCAAAGATATACATATATACTTACAAGTACTGTAACTTAGTAACTATAATGGTAATCAAGAACTCTGTGTTGAGTTTTCTATTGAAAGTCTATTTTGGATCATAAGTGCTAGTAGAAAGAAGAGGATGGGAAAAAAGAAAAAAAGAAATATAATCTCTTCTCATTAGGATCTAAATTGTTTCCATGGAGCGCTTCCGAAACAGTAAATCTGCTGGCTGTTAGTTCCTAGTTCCTTCCTTCTATGCTGCAACCACATCTGTGGTAAACAAAATGTGGGCACCACCTTGGTTGTGAAAATCCTATTTGCTGAGTTCATTGCTGTACATATATTTAAAAAAAAAAAGTAATAAGAAAATCCACTAGTAAATATCCACTAGCACATCTGGCCTAGTGGTTTTACTTCTTATTTGTTCCTGTCATGAAAACCCCTGTTCTTATTGTTAGAGGATACATTTGTATTTCTTTAATGGTATCTTCACTGTATTCACTAAAACATCAAGTAAGTATTGCTCAGAACTGTGTCATAGACAGTAGCAGGTGCTTTTGTCTGCCGTGATATTCTGTTCCTCACTATGCTCATGTTAGGCACAATACTGCGGTGTTACTAACACACAAGATAGGCAACAACTTGCTGGTTGACAGCGCTAAACTAAGCTAAGTGGAAATTTGAAGAAGCCTCAGGGAAGTAGGATATTAAATATCAAACCAATATTTGCAGACAGGTTTTGGCATGGCGGAAGGAAGAGTGGTAAGTTTGCTGAAGAGAAAAGCAAAAATTGAATCATGAATAGAAATGGAATTACTAAAGGACATGTCAGTAAACTTGAAATGAGAAATATCTTTTGTTGTCTCCATGCTCTGCAAAGTTAGTGATTATAAGAATGTGTGTTTTTCTTTAAGCCATCAGGTGATTATACTGGCATATGTTCAATGCATATATTTGGAGGCCTTCCATTATGGGTTATGGGGAGAGTTGAGTAACTTACGGCAAATCTGAAAAGTGGACACAATGAAAAAAGTTAACTGTGGTAAAAACAAAAAGTTTTGTAATTCAAATGAGAATAACTGTGATTCTGCAGATTGCATGGTGTTCAGCCTGTGAGCAGCTGCCGCTATATAAGCTTAGCAATTTATTTATTTATTTATTTATTTTATTTGTGGCAAGTCGCTTAAGGTGATGTCTCTATTTACTTATTTCTTTAAACAGTATTGCAGTAGGATTTAACATTTATATTATCCAGCTAACTTCTCACAATGTTAAAAACAGAAAAAGCTGTATAATTAATTATAAAAACATGACACCAGGCTTGAACTTGAGCAGTTGTTTACCATGGACTCTTCAATGTGCTTCATTTGTGATAGCATCTTGATAAATTGCCCTCATTTTATCTCAGAAATAATCTTGGGCCCGAGAAATACTAATCTGGTGATCAGTCTAAGTAATTAGGAGAACACAGAATTCTGTATTCCTGCCTACTTTCCTGTTTTTAAATGTATACAACAGAAAATATGGACCTCATTATCCAATTGGTCACATTCTTCTAGTGGGTTTCTTTTATTTTACTACTTTGCAAGTTTCTTTCATGTGATACCACTTGGCACTGATGCCAGTAAACTTAAACACAACTTAAGTAAACACAACTTAATTGCCCAGGGTATTGATGACTAAACTACTTGGAGTGATTGGCTAGCATTTGGTGCAATGCGTAACTGTGGTGGGTTATGTCTGTAAAAGAGTAGGATCTTGGTAGGCAATTGGACTCACAAAATGTACAGATGCAGAACGAGATCCAAACTTCAGAGGTCAGAAACCCAAGGAGATTTTCCTAAGGACCCAGAAGAAGAGACTTCACAGTGTTGATTTCAATCAAGGAAACAAAGGTTTTGAACAAGAAAAAAATAATGGACCCTCAAGAAACCTGTAGGAAGAAAATAATCTTTTAATGTTTTACTAGATAATATAGAACCCGTGCTGGCAGATCTGAGTCCTCTCAATTTTAAAACAGTCTTATTTTAGTTTCTGTTCTAATGGATATCAAAAAACATTTTATCATGTCTACCTGAAAGAAGAGGTGGAAAAACCAACCAGTCAAAAGGTATAGCTAGCTCAGGCTCTTGCCATAACCATCGTAAATAGATTGGTAAGGAAATACTCAAACTTCAAAGGAACCTCCAATTGCGGTAGCTTTAGGAGTTAGGTAAAAAATAGCATAGTTAAAAGTTGCTTTTAAGCAAACAGGTTCCAGTGAATTAAAACTCATTACCTAAAGTTGTAGCAACCAAAGAAAATGGAAGACTTCTAACTAGCAAGTTCACATTATTATATTTAAAGGTACATGGTTGGGACAGCTTGGATTTTTGTCAGCCAAATGATCTCTGCATTGTGCTTTTCTTTTTCTGGTCTAAAGTTAAGAAAAGCCCGATTTTCAATGACTAGTTAGAGAGATGCTTGAGTAAAGATAAGATAACCTTACTGATGGGCTCAAAAATTAGCTGTTCCAGGTTCAGGGGAAATAACAAAATGGTTTCTGGAACCACTTTTTTTTTTTGAGTAGTGAATCAGGAGAAAAAGTTCATTAAATGTATAAAAAGTATTCATTAAATGATATTTTTTTCTGAACATTAGTTTTTATAAATAAACATAGTTAAGGCTCTCTATCTGTTAAAAAATCTGGAGGTAGAGCTGGGGATGCTGTTACCCCTTCACCACACAATAAAAAAAAAATTAATAAGCAATGGGTGCTGTCATCCACCTCTTAGCAGAGATCTGGATAAATACACACATTATTACAGGGGGTGTCGCTGCCATTTTTCAAGCTGTATTGCACTGAATAATACACAGTGAAAAGGAAAAGAAATTATTCTCCTCTGTGATCCCCAGAGTCAGCAGGTATTTTGTTGATCTAGTATCAGTCAGACAAAAAAGATGTTGGATTTTACATGAGCATGCGCCCAAAGGCCTTTAATCTGTCAGTCATTAACGCTGACGGCATTTTCACTGATCCTTTAACTCTTTGTAGACAATATTTTGTGACACATCCTTCCTTCCAATTAAATCTCATGATCACCTGGTTGAGTGAATATTCTGAGGAGCAAATGCAAAATGTGTTCTCCATTGTCTTTTAAATTACAGATCATGACGATGGCCACATGACAATTAGCAAAATACTGGGTGGAATGCATTTTTTAATTTAGCTTCCTACTGACCTTTTTCTTAAAGGAGCCAGTGATGTGTAGGTTAGTATGGCACTAAATATGTCAAGAGAGCTAGAAAAAGACTAGGTATTGCAATTTATACTTGTAAAGATTTACAGAAATGATTACATGATGGAAATACAGTTTTGTACTTCTGATTTCTCTTAATGTTTTAATGGCAGGCATGTTCATTTAGCAGTCAGAGAATTATTTTTTCTTGCAGCATATGTACAAAGCTATAAATAAATTACGTATCATTTAGGATGTTTTTATTGACAGGAAATCTCTAGAATATGAAAATAAAGACATTTACTGTTTGTTAAATGGCCAAAATTCACTAAAACTAAACACTGAGGAAGAGATTTTTATGTCTTCATTGTACAAGCTTTGAGGCTTCCAGTAAGAAAAACTCCTTGTAGGTGTAAACAAACTAGGCACAGAATGACTTATTTTGACCACTATCCTCAGCAACTTCAAACTGCTGTGCAGACAAAGCTTCTGAAAGGTTCAGTGTTAGATATTATGGAGACAGATGGGATCTGCAGGCAGCCTGCACTCCAGATAACCTTACAACAATGGTACTGAGAGTCATGAAGTTACTGAGTTTGCACAGCCATTGAACTGGACATACAGCTGTCATCTGGCATCATTCTGAGCCAAAGTATACAGAAATTTAAGCTGTTTTTATTCACAAGGTTAGGTATAACTTCCTGATGGTTCTGGAGATGGCAGCTCTCAATCTTGTAGGTTTTGTACCAGAATGCTATACTAGAACAGAGATGTACAAATAAACCTTTTCCTTCCACAACTATGCAGTAAAAAGGGGAATAAGACATACATAAGCTTTTATAGGTTTGCTTCCTCTTACATTTTCATTATCATTGCAAGTATGTAGAGACAAATATTACTAGGGGAATAAAGGTACTCTGCCAGTTGCCATTTTCACAGCTATATGGATGACCTTTCTGTTTCTTGAGCTAGTATTTTCAGATCACGTTGCCCCATATTGTCTTGTCAAAGTCAGAATGAAGCTGAAAATAAAACATTCCCACAGCCAGATTATAAATCTAGGCAGAAGAATGTCTTGTTGAAGGCCAGTGTTGTAAGCTCTGTCCTGCCCTCATGTCTGCCAAGTTCAACAGGGTGAGAGCCGGATAGTTGACTTGACTAATGAGTGGCAGACCTCCACACAGAAGACAAGAAAATTTATTGAGAAGAATAAGGAAAACCTAAAAGTTGAAATACGAGAAGAGAATAGTTTTCAATTGTTGGTGTATGATGTACTAAACTTCTGTATTATGCTGTGTGCTTAGGAGAGAGGGAAGGTCATGGCTTAGGGAAGCATTAGCTTCGACCCAGTCATTCATTGGTGCCCTGTAGAAATCCTTTCTTCTCAAATGGATCCTCCTTTCTTCAAGAGGCCCGTGCACAAGTGCAAGTGTCTACAAAATGCAATGCAGTAGAAGGTGAAACTCAGTAGTACAGGCATTTCCATCTCTGTTTCTCTTTCCCTAGCTAATGATTTAGGGAAAGCTGTGATACGGCTTTTTACTCACTAATTCCTCATTAGGGACTGTATCATGACATTTTGTCTCAAATAAAATGTCTGCTTCATGTTCGATAGTAGTGAGGCTATCATGGTACAACTGTCATTGTTCCTGAAGCTTCTGTTACCCTGCTAGCCTTAGGTATTTGGCACAACAGGATCACAGACAGCAAGCAAACAAAATCAAACAACAAAAAAAGTAGGCAAAGCCGGGCCAGGCTGCTTGCTGGATGATCAGTAGAAAAACCAATCTTACCGCATCACAATGACAGGGAAGAAGGCAAAAGGGATTTAGTCCCAGTTATATTGAAATTAGGCTATCAATTCTGGTGATGGGAGGTCTACCCAACCTTCTCTGTTTAAGTGTCTGTCAAGCATAGTATGAAACACATATATGCACAGCTAGATGGCCCTGCTGGAGCTTCTGAACATCATCTCAGCATGATGTGCAAATGCTTCTTCGCTCTGTTAATCTATATCTCTGCGAAGTATGAGAAAAGTAATGTTCCATATACTGCGGTAATAGACATGATCTGAATCTTGCCTTCAACCCGCTGTATGAAAAATTTAAATGTTATCTTGGGCATTTCCCAAGTCTTAGGAAAGATGATGAAGAATAAAAGGGATCTGCATGGGGTTTTGTATATCCACTGAATTTGGAAATTGAAAAGAGCAGTCTGACAGCTGTCCTTTGCAAAATTACCAGAAGAGTGTTCTAGATTCTTTAGATTAGTTGGCAAACTGTTCTCTGATTTGAATCTTTCACTTAATCAGTATGCAGAAGCAACATAGCACATTGGTATGTCTACCCCGGGAGTGACTTTTAGCTGCCACTGCATTATAAATCATTAATAAGCACTAATTTCATAATGACCCTTACATTAAACTCACTGAATAGGTTATAGTACATTTAATGGCCCATACCCACACTTTTTTTTTTTCTTTGTAGATTAATGATGCTTATAGTTGGGGACTTGTTATTTCCGCAGTTTTCTTTGTGAGTGGGTTGTATTGCTTTTCACCTTGTTGTATGTACATGGCTTTGGGTAGTAGCTTTTTGTAGGTTTTCTTTTTAAAGGATAAAAGCTCACCCTCCTCATCATTATATTTCCTTTGATTTCTCATGGAAGAAAAAAAAAAAGGCTTTCAAACACTCTCCTGTCCTTCTCTGAACATAAAAACAACAAAGAACAAGATGAAAATACACCAACTCCCTTTTCCTAATATTAGCCTTCCCTTCCTTCAGTAAACCTTGATGGTTTGAACTGACGTTAAAAGGAATTTGTTTTTCTTACTCTTTAAGCCTTCCCTATTAAGTGAGAGTTCTGCAGATCATACAGCTACAAATCAGTTGTAGAATATATGTTGCAGTAAGTAGAATTAACCTCTTGATCTTCAGCTCTCCTCTCCTGTGATGTGTGCAGATAATTTCTCTTACCATGAAGCAATTTTTGCAAACAAAGGATGTCTTTTTACCAGTATTTCTCAGTGAAAATCTAGCTAGAAGTCTTCAGATTTCAAGTTATAACATTTTTCATCTTAGGCTATTTTAGCTGTATTTAGTGAAATTACTGATGTACATTTCTACTAAATATCTATCTGTTCAATGGCAAAAATGCCAGGTTGGCTTGGGAAAATGAATTGGAGTATTTATATTTAAAAAAGCCCTAACAAAACAAAAACCCCTAATGAATTCTACTTATCCATTAGTCCTTGTAAAAGTATTTGCTAGTGGCTGCATGTTTTTCGCAATGATTTTGTTTAAAAGTATACCCATGAACTTGCAGAGGATAGGTGGAAATGAAGCTGTGCTGTCAACAAGAAACAGCTGCAATCTGTCTGAAAAAAATAGTGAAAGAGAAGAAATTATTTGACTGGCTCTACTAGGAATCGTTCTGCAATATTCTGAGATCCAGCTGAATGCAATAAAGCTTAACAGTACTCTGAACCTTACGTAATTCAACCAGAATATTTCAGGAGAAGAACCCAGTGTGTTTTCTGAAATGGAAGCATCGGTATAGTGAATAACAGATGCAAAGAAAAACTGTTTTCTTGCTGATAACGTTAGAATGAAGAATTAACATCTTTACAGTGTAAATTAAGACTTAAGACCTATGCCTAACTTTTACAGCAAAGACAACAGTGGATTAAGATATATCTATAATTTCAAAAATATTTCTCAGCTGAATGAAAAGGAAAGTAGTACAAACCAAATAATCAGAACGAAATATTTTTCAGGATAAGTTTCTGGCCAATTTAGGAAACAGTTACTTTTCTTGAATATTTAAAAATTTGTGTATGAAATACTGGAAATATTAGGTGCCCTGTGACCACAGGACTGAAAAAATAAAAACTCCGAGTCACAGAACTGATGAATTGATTTATCTGAATTTTAAATCTTCAGTGTGAATGAGACTGTAGCCATTTTAGGGATTTCTCAAATACATTTGAGAATTGAAATTGAGAAAAGAATTGAAAACAGACATTTAACTGTAAAATGTTTCGGGCCTCATCCATCAAGAGGAGTTAGGTGTAAGTGGCATTTGAATACAATGTGAACACCTTAGTCTAAAATAATGATCTTGCAAACACTCTGAGCTGCCTCTGAATGTAAATATTTATAAATATTTTTTTTAATTGCAGTTTGCATAAAGACCTCAAATCCTACATCTGCTATGTTCCAAGAGCTCTCCTTATCTCGATACGACTGAGCAATCCTTAGCTCATATGTAACTGTAGATACCAGGTATCCTCCTACTTGAAGACTCTAAGAATGCTACTCTGTCAGATCTGTTAACGGAAGTTCTGTCACTTATCCAGAAGACTGTAGGCCTTAAGTAATGGATTTGTGTCTGGCATTTAACAAAAAAATAGAACGAAAGTAAAACTGAACGTGTTCTTTTTGTTCCTTTCCTAATGTGAAGGTGTTTGCATTCAGTGTGCTTTAGTGGTAACTTGATCTAGCTGCATGGAATTAAGAAAGACCTAATAAGAAGCTTTGTATTCATCACTAGGTGTCTTGCTTTTTGTCGGTTGGGTTTTATGTTGGTACAGTTTACATACACAGAGGGCTGTAACAAGAAATTTGCAAAGTGTGTGTGATGAAATAATGAAATTTAATTTTATGGTCTAAGGTCAGTTCTTCATTTAGTTTCAAGTCATACAGCTGTCCTCATGTCACTGGAATGGCAACATATTATTGGATTCGTTACATGGATCTAAGTAGAGCAGCCAACACTTACACACCTGATTTGCTTTACTCCAAAAAAAGAGTAAACCAGGAGGACCTCTTTATTACAAAAAGACCTCCAGGTATGGATTATTTTCCATATATGACCCAAATTATGTAGCTTTCCCTATAGATTTTGATGTCCTTTCTCTGGAATAGAGAAGCAAAATGACTTCCGTTTATTACTTGGATGTTTTACTCCTACATAAGATTTTGATGGTCCAGATTTTTGAAGTTAGAGGTATTTATGTTAGAAAAAGCTACAAATTTTGATAGATAGAAATAGTCTTCACTGTCTTTTTTTTTCCTAGCATGGGATTTTTCAAGAGAAGATTTTGTTCCAAAACCTGAAGTTGTATGTCAGTCTACAAAAAGGTAGATCTTTGACTTTGGGGTTTTCTAGGAGGTGATGAAGGCTTTTGGAGGTAGAGGATATTGGAAATAATTTAAATTGTTTAACCAGTCTAGCTTGTATAAATCTTCCAGGGAGCTTTCTGTGCATTTTGTTTTATTTCAGTATCTCATCGGAAAGTATATAAAGATATTCATTTTCACGTTTTCTCTTTTAGAAGACATATTGGAAAAGCAATAAGCATTATTGTGTGAAAGTCTCCTGCCTCTGACAGTGTCTTGCCAAAGCAGATGGACATATGAATCTTGGGGGGTGTGGGGTATATGTTTTACTTTTTGCAGTAACATATCTTACTTGTGAAAATAACTATAAAACAAAAAAATCCTCAGGCTGTGCTGGTACCACAGGACACAATTTGGACCTCTGTAAAACTGTCATACATTCTTTTGATTCCTGGCTGTGTAATTACAGACTTTTCTAAAGTGGTAGATTTGTGCATGTGCTGGAAAGATGCACGTACTTTAAAGAAACTGAGTTTTCCAGTGCAGGCAAATCCTGGAAGGTCTTTGAGCTCTTCATTATATGACACACTTGTGCTTTGTAAGGCGTTAAATACTGCACAGAAAGAATACTGTTCTTGTAGAATGGTTGGAACTGGTGGAATGGTTTCCTAATCCAGTTAACAGGTCCTGACAATTTTCCATGTTAACTCTGTTGTGTTAGTTCTTCAAGTACATGTTCTTAGCTCAAGAGAATGAGAAGTAACCTCACTTAAGCCTCTGATGAACTACATGAAGTGGCTTACTGCTGTTGCTGTGTTCTGTAACAATGTCTCTGAATGTTCTCTATTATTCTTAGTAATGTATTGTAATTAGGAAGCTTCTGCAGCTTGTGAAAGTTGTGAAAGTGATTTTTAAGGTATCTGTTTTAGAGTAATGTCCTAATAAGTTCACGGGAGGCTTTTTACACAAGGTTAGTATATATAAAATTTCTTAACATGGGAGAAAAGCCCTACCAAGATACGGATGAATGTATTTGAGCAATTAAATGTTATACAATTTAATTAAAGGGGTATTTTCTTTAGGTGAAACTAAGTGGTTTTATGTCAGTCATGCAACAGTTGCAAAACAGTACATTGCTGGTATTTTGCAGGCATTGTATTGCTTGGGGCAAAAAACATGACTGGAAAGTTTTACAATAGTCTCACTTTGTTTCTCTCAAGGAAAACTGGTGGTTGTTTCTTATGCTAAGACCACTGAATGCACAGGGGAAGTGAAGCTTGCCTGGGGAGATGGTCTCTCATGAACAGAAAGGTACATGTGGGCCTTGATACATATTTGGAGTAAGAACTAGTGCCACTTGGTTTTCTCTTGGTAGCACAGCAGATGTGACTCTGAACAAGAGATTGGAAGGGCAAGAAAAATTGTTCTTACAAATTCTGTTAGGATTCTTACTTTCCTGTAAGGGCAAGAACAGAAGAAAGCAAAAAGTCTCATACTGGAACATATATTTCTATTCCCAGGAAGCTGAAAGGGATAATCAGCTGGACCAATAAGACTTGAGTAACTTACTTGAAGAACTAATGGTATGTTTTTTCTTAAATGACAAATAATGAGAGCTCTTTGAACTTAAAGCTGTATTGAGACTTTGATAAGAAAACCCCCACTAAATCTTAAACATGCCAATCATTATAGTAATTGTAAGAAAAAAAAGAGATCATAGAATCATAGAATAGGTAGGGTTGGAAAGGATCTGTATTTCCCTATCAGACTTCTTGTTTACGAATAGTAATAATGAAAAGCAGTTTCAACTAGAATTGGCTAAAGTTCCAATAATTATAATTTTGCAGCCTGAAACAGTTAGAAGATTAGTAACTAATTTGTTTAAGGGGGGAAAATTGTAGTTGTATCATTAAAGCAACATACACATCCCCAGTTCTAAATTGGCTATTGAACTGATGTCTTTTTCTCTGAGCTCTCAGGATAGTCTCATGGGGTTTTACTCTACACTTCCTCTTTCAGTACTTTTCTACTCTGCTCAGTCCTTTAGATTCTATCTGGCTCTTGTGTGAAACAAGCTGCTCTGAAATTTGAGATAGAGAATCCACCTTTTCCAATCCTCTCTTAAAGAAAAATTGAAGCATCTGAAAGCATGCAGGCTTTGGACCCAGGTATTACCACCAGTTTGTAGTAATTTGAAGCCAGATAGATTAAACAAGCTGTTCACATATGACAAATTCAAAGTGTCAGACTTACTGCTAATGTACAGATGACTTTGCTGTTAATGTACAGATGACTCTGTGATACAGAATACTTGTTGTAGACATGGCAGATGCCAAGTATGATAACAAGATCCATGGCATCTGTTCCAGAGTTTGAGGATTCCGGTTTGAGAGAAACGCAACACAATAAAGAATCTCAACTACTTTATTAATACATGGAAAATATAGAGATAACAAAAGATACAGTAAAGGATACTTGTGATGTTTGGCCATCTTACCAACTCCAAAGACCATGTAATGACAATCAGGAAACCAGCTCTGAGAAAACATCATCGCAGTGCGAGGTGGCAGGCTCAACCTTAGCGGGCATCCCTGCGGAAGCAATGTTGACCTGGGTGGTATGAGGTTCTGCTTCCCTGCATTGCATGAGGCTCGGGCTTTTATACTAACAAAAATGCACACTCATTCTGATGCAGGGGGCCAGCCTATGTCGGAAGAAGTGGCCAGCTATATCTAGAAAGGTTTCCAAGGGTCGGGACTTTTCCGGGGATTTCTAAAGTGGGACCTTCTGGAGAGGAGCCAAAGTGGACAAACAGTACTTTTCTATCTTCATGTGTTTCACCACGGACCATTATCTAGTGTCACTGACACAGCATCTTTAACATACCTTAAGCTGGAGGTGTTACCTCTTCTTTCCCATAAGTCCGTTTATGTTTAAGAGCCATGGGAATAGACACAACCATCCTGAGACACTACATTCTAGAATAAACTGGCCTGTGGCAGCAAAGGTTTTTCTTTCATATCACCTTCTATCATTGTATTGCTGAACTTGAATTCTATGTTGCATTTATAAGTTCTGACCATACCAACCTTTTTTTTTTTTTTTTTAATGGCATTGGGTTATTGTTGGGTAATCTGGATTTTAATCTTTTATCAGATATATCAGCCGATGACAAATCCAGTTTCAAAGGGTGCTTTTAATCCGGTTTAGGTGCCAGACATCTGAATTAGACTCTTCTTTATTTTCAAACTTCCGTTTAACATAAAGTTATTTGCAGCGTGTTCTGTGACTTGTAGATAACAGGGCTCTAAAAAATTTTATCAGTTACATTTTTGGGGGGGCGTGCAGAATCTCCTGATACTTGTCTGAATTCTTGGAAATTTTATTTTCTCTCTAATTACTGTATAGGGGCTTGATGCTTTATCCTTTATTTTCATTCTTCTATAAAGTTTGTCTTTTCAAGAATGTTTTTTTACTGCTCATATATACTGACCATGGGAGCAGTTTCATCACTAAATGGTCTAAGCATTTCTAAGCATTGTACGTCAGTGTGTAACATGACTGGATTTTCTTCATAACATTAAGTTTAGATAACACTCTGACCTGTGTGTCAGCATGCAGCTTTGGGGTAATAGTTTTTTATTTGTTCTAAAGCCTGTGATGAATCCAGAGACTGTAAGATACTTGCAAGATGAAGTTGTGGTAAGATTGTATTTTTAAGTTTCATGTTGTTGAGGTAATATAAAGGAAATATTGAACAAGCAAAATCACATGTTACCATTATATTGTGGGATAAATGGCCAAAGCTTGTTCTGAATATAGAACATGAATAATTTTGGGAGGTGAAAAAGGTGTGCCTGTGTTTTCTGGTCAGGAGCTGTTTTCACAAGATGAAGCATTTAACATCTGTAATTCATTTTCCTGCCAAGCCAAGAAAATTATGAATATGAGAGCAAATAAGTATAGATTTTGCTTTGTGAAAATCCTTTCATGTTTTTTATCAAGAAAGAATACTAAATGTGTATCTTGTTTATTGTATACAAATGCAAAATGTTTGTAGTGTGAAGTTAATCTATTTGTTCTGCTTAGAAAGACAGGTTTAATAAAGGAGTAGTGTTTAGCTGACCCATCTTTAGTAGTTATAGCTGTCCATCTGCTTTCATTGTTTTCTATAACATGACAAATTCTATTTGCTTCTTTTAAGTTCAGATCAGAGTTTCAAAATAATGAGTCCCTAACTCTGAAACTACAGCTTGCCTTACTGTCTCACATTATTATAAATGCTTCCAAAATTGCTTTCTCATTTTGAGTTCTTATATGAAAACACTATGTTCCCAAACCTTCACTTCTGCTAGAAGTACAGTATTTCCCCAAATCTAGTAACAGAGTCTGATAACTGAATTGGTTTTTATAAACTAACTCCAGGCTACTAAAACTAATGCATCTTCACACATGTTGTGTAAGCTCACATTCTGACAAAAAAACCAAAACCAAACCAAAACCAAAAAAAACCACCACCCACATTTTGCTTTTCTTCCTTTACAGTCATTCCACAAACACTCATGCAGAGACAGAAATGGCTGTTTTAATACTCTTCAGTCATCCCTTTATGCATGTAGATGTTAAGTTTCATTGGATTCCTTAACTGGAGTTCATAGCATTTGGCACCTTTTCTTCTGTATTTCTCTCTCCCTTTTCCGTTTTAACTTAACTTCTGGTGTTACACAATATTTTGACTGAACGAAAAAGAACTCAAAGTCAGGGGGTGTACTAAGCTGAATGTTTGGTGTAGCAGAACGTAAAGTAGCAAATATTAAAGAAAAACATTCATGAAGAAAGGCATAGAAGCAAAGAAGGAAATAGCTGTATTTCTCTGCCTGGATCCATATGTTCTAATTCTAAGAAGGAAAACTAATTGGTCCTAAGCGGTATGTTCTATGAACTGCAGTATTGTGTCCAGACCTCTAAAAGACTTTAAAAACTTGTCCTTTTTGAATCACACAATATGACAGGAGAGGATGCCAGCAAGATATCTATGTCACTTCAGTTAAGCTGTCCTCCTAGGTTAGGTAAATAAATCCAGGTATAGCTAGGCTTCAGTGCACAGCACTGTATAGTATATCCACAGGATACACAATCCAAGTTAGGTATTCTTGTATATCAAATCTATTATCTAGAGGTAATACCAAGAACATTAATAGAAGAATAGATGAGAATAGAAACACAGAAGAAGTTCTGGCTTAACTGAATTAAATGAGGAATATACATTTAATTCATCTTTCCGTCTATTTTGCTACCAGAAACTGCATTGTAATTCAAACACAGGTCTGCAAGTTATGTATTTTCTGTATGTAATTTTATACCCAGATTTAAAAATAGATACTGTCAGGCAGCATTTATCCTCCCTTTAAAAATATTCTTTAGTGAGCACACTAGTGATCTCAGTAATTTACAGTGCTGCTATTGGAGTCCAGATCCACAGTGCAAAGCAAGCAAGGAAGAAAAGAATGAAAATGCATAGATTTCTTTTTGACACAAGGTTGCTTTCCGTTTGGATAAAATGCAAACTAATTGCAGAAAGCAGCAGAACAACAAAAGGTCTTCTTTTACATTTTACATTTTTAAGGTATAAAAATGAAGCAAAAATATGCTAAGGAAGTTAACGCACTTTCAGTTTCGTCATAGAAGTATTATCTAGTATATTCTAGTTACTTTTTCTTGCCTTCAAATTTTCTTGGATATCCAGGAAAATTATTTCAAATAAGCTATTATTTCTATCGACATTCTATAAGGAGAAATGCCTCTTGTGCCACTCTAACACAACCACAGCCTGGAAACAGTTCCAGTAGCACAAATTGTAATTCTGTTTACTTCAGATAATTTACATACATTTAAAATCAAACGTAACTTGCACTTTAAATGAAAGCCCTTTCCAAGTCTGAACAAAATTATCAGTGCTCCCTAAGAGCTGTTCACCTTTCACAGTCAATTCACAAGATTGGGTCCTAAGAATAATAAAATAATAGAAAGACACTGAAGGAAAAGAAAGAGGAGAAATGCTATGCATTCCTGGAGGTGTATTATGAACATTTGTATAATAAGTGTTTGTATAAAGGACATGCTTTATTACCATTTGTTAAACTAGCATACTGTTTATGTGAATATATGTTACTTTGTATAATAGCATAATAAAATTGCAACTGGATAGATAGGTGATGAAATGAGTATTGCTTCAGTGGTGCATGTCATCTTACAGGATGCTAATGCCAGCTAAAGTAACATTTTTTGGTTCAGCAATTTAAACTGTCAGCATCCTGGAAGCCATCTTGTTGAGAATGCTTTTGTCTGTTTCAGTGTTTAAAATATCATGGGTTAAGGAAATATTTACATGTATGCTAAGTATTTGGATATAGGAGATTAAGATCGGATAAGAAATCCTGAATATTTTTTTTTCATTTTGTTTTCTATATCCTTTATTGCAGAAGTTATGAATCTCAGAGGGAGAATTCAATAAGATTTAAATTATTAGCTGTTTAACAAGCCTCAGAAACTTAAATGCTTAAAAAACCCCAACATGCCAGAAATACTTGTTTGGATTTTTAGGAAAATCCTGTAAAGTTAGGGACTCTTGGCATAAGTAATAAGGCGTAATTATCATTTCCATTGTGAACACAGACAGGTAGAGTGGGGGAGAATTAGGCACCTGATTTTTTTTATGTGTGCAAGGTGAAGTTTTCCAAAGCATGTGCAGATATAAAGAGTGTTAAATATCTGTCACAGTTTTATAAAGAAAAGAAAAATCTGTGAGATTGAAATTCAGCAGCTCTATGCAATATCATAGTGTAACACAGCTGAAATCTAATACCGGCGTCTTTAGGTAAAATAAGTAGACTAATTGAAATTAATTTCCAACTTAAAATTCCTGCATATGTATGTTGATCTCCCTTTTTAAATTTTTTTAAAAGTCGGGAAATTTTCCCAAATCCTTGAAGGCCATATAAATTTTTAAAGACGTTTAGTTACTGTGTATCTCAGTCAGTGCCCTCATCCTCTTTGTTTCTGCGTTCTTCACCTACAAAATGACGAAGATACATTCCTCGTTTCACAGGCATGTAGTGAAAGTAATGTGGCATGATGTTTGAAGTCTTTTGGAGGGGTGTGGGTCAGACTCGAAGGAATTCTGATATTAATGGAACAAATTTACTTTGCTGTGCAAACAGGCTGTGATTATTCCTAATTTCAACTGGAAACCTAGTCCTGAATTATTCTGGCTTGTTTGAAAAGAGTAATTCACAGTTCAAACAGGAGTAGCATTTACTTTCCGTTTTGTTGTACGGTGATTCCTGTGTTTTAAAATGCAGCTAAGATTAAGAAAACATTGCATATTGTTTGGTTTGGGTTTTCTTTTTTAAGTCAATTATTTTAAGATGTTATAGTTTTCTGTCTTTTCCTGTTTCTCTTTTCTTTTTTCCTTTTTCTTTCCCATTTTCCCCCCCTTCCCTCCTTTCCTCCTCTTTGCCCTCCTTGTTCCCTTTTTTGCCCCCCTTTCCCCTCCTTTTCCC
>JANEMJ010043978.1:21140-46839 GCA_024361745.1 Cacatua alba
CATTTTCTCCTCCTTTCATTTTCCTCATTTTCTTCTGTATCCCTACAGGCATTGTGTTCCTTCAGTATGACCAAAAACAGTCTGGGGGGACATGGTAAAATAGTTTAAGTGACAGAAACTGTAAATTAGGAAGGTGTAGTCTTTGACTCTTGCACATTTTTACTTTGCAGTTATAAATTGTCAACCCTTGAAATGTGCTCAGCTAAATATAAAAAAATGCATGACAATAACAAATAAGTAAATTTTCAGCAATGGGTATGCCATTGTATGTCCCCTGGTTTTTAACTGTAACCCAGGAATAGATACATGGACTCTTCCATCTAGCATTTTTTGTCATGATTATTTAATTCTGTAAAAAGCTTTAAAATATTTTTCTAATATTACTTATTGTATGCAGACATTTTTCTGAGCACTATTAGGAAAAAAAGTAATGATTTTCATGCACAGTGATTCCCTAATCCTTTAACAGCTTCTCAAACTAATGCAGTATCTGTAAACATAAACCAGAAGATCAGTGGTATTGTCTTCAAAGTTAAGTGAGCTTTAAAGTAAGGTTTCTACAATCATAAGCACAAAATGCCCAAAAACTGAGTTTTAAAAAATTAAGTAGTAATGTTTTATGATTTTCTGGTGATTTTTTGGTTGTTTCCATTTTTTTGTGGGGGGAGGTTGGTTGGTTGTTTTTCAGTAGTACTTTCCTACAAAGTTTAGAGGTATTTCTCCTCTAGGTATGTACTTATGCTCCCCTCTTCATTCTTTACTTTAAAATACACTCTCGTATCCATTAGAGACTAATGTATATTTACCTCAGATGCAAATTGTCCCTTGGAATGGGATATGTAAGCTTTTAATCCCTTCTTGCTGTATAAAGGTAATTTAGAAGTCAGCAAAGCAACTTGGCATGCTATATGCTACTATTGTTGTCAGTATATGACTCCAGAGAAAATGTATGCGAAATCATGGAAATTACATATTTATTAACTTGACCACATTTTGCACATACTGTTGATACTGTACTTGAATCATGGCTGTAACTGAAAATTACTTGATTTAAGAATACAGACCTGATAAACAATAGATTGGTACAGGAGGCAAAAACACTGAAGATGGGGCATTTATTAACCATAAAACTTTCCATTTATTTAGAATAAAAGGAACAGGAAGCAAGTAACTGACTAATCTTTTCTCTAGGCTATTTCACTACTTAACATCTGAAATTTGTGATGAGTGTAAAAAAGAGATGAAAGTGTTATCTCTGTCCAATTTTCACTGCCACAGTAGCAGGGAACTTAGTAACCAGTGGCAGGAGTGACTTCTTTTAATGTAAAAGCACATTTTCTTCATATTTCAGTAGATACATAGCAATCAAGTCACCTTGCATAGGATTTGCATGGCAGGGTTTTGGTAGCAGATATGGATACAGGGGTGGCTTCTGTGAGAGGGTGCCAGAAGTTTCCCCTGTATCCAACAGAGCCAATGCCAGCTGGCTCCAGGACGGACCTACCACTGGCCAAAGCCAAGACCATCAGTGATGGTGGTAGTGGCTCTGGGATAATGTATTTAAAAAGGGGGGAAAAAGCCCGCTATGCAACTGCAGCTGGAGAAAGGACTGAGCATATGTGAGAGAAACAGCTCTATAAACACCAAGATCATTGAAGAAGAAGGAGGAGAAGAGGAGCAGAGATTCCTCTGCAGCCTGTGATGCAGACTATGGTGAGGCAGGCTGCCCCTCTGTAGCCCATGGAGGTCTCTGGTGGGACAGATACCCACCTGCAGCCCATGGAGGTCCATGGTGGGGCAGATACCCACTTGCAGCCATGGAGGGACCCCATGGTGGAGCAGGTGGATGCCTGAAGTAGACTGTGGCCCCAAGGGAAGCCTGCTCTGGAGCAGGCTCCTGGCAGGCTTTGGTTTGTCTCATTATCCTACTTTGATTTGATTTGTAATAGATGAAAATAATTTCCCCAATGCAAGTCTGGTTTGCCTGTGATGGTAATTGGTGAATGCTCTCCCCCTGTTCTTATGTTGACCCACAAGCCTTTCTTTACATTTTCTCTCTCCTGTCCAGTTGAGGAAAGGGATTCGTAAGGCAGCTTTGCTAGGCTCCTGGTGTGCAGTTACGGTCGATACATCACACAGCTTCTTAACTTTTACATAGGCTGAAAACTGTGAATTTTTTAAGACTCCTGTTCTAAAGCTTATTTTCAAGCTTCTGAATAATTTCTGTACGCATCCCTTTAACTTCCTTTAATGTGTCAGCATTTTTCTTGGAAGTGGACACTGGAATGGGAGAAAATATACAAGTAGCAGTCTTACGTACCTACAAGCAGACATGTAGTCTGGGATTCATTAAACAACACTCTAGAAATAAAAAAAAAAAATAATAACCATATCAGTTGTTCATTTTGGGCTAGTTTTCAGAGCCAAGAAGTTGTATCTAGAAGACGCTTCATTTGACCTATGTTAAACAGCTAAACAAGATATGAGAGGAATTGCCCTCTTGGAGGTCCAGTGACTAGAAGAGGAGAAATCTAGCTTTCAGATGGTCAGATAAGGAATTTGAATCTCAAGTTGAGATCTTTCTCCTGAAAACTTAGATGTTACAGGCTTCATGAGGTTGGAACTAGGCTATTTTAATCAGTTTGTGGGACAAAAGGCAATTAGCTGGGTATCTTCCTTTTTCCCTAAAATTCACATGAAGGTATTTATGGAAACATGTATGATATTTTTTTAATTTATTTTTTTTTTTATTTAGTTCATGATATCTTTGTCTGTTGGAGCATAAATTGATGATTATGCTGGTGCAATTTCAGATAGATACTATCTGACTTGAAAATAACAATACAACTATTAGAAAGTTCCAACATAAACATGCTTGAATATATGCAAACACATTCACACATTATTTAGCTAGAGCTGTCATCCACTTACAGCTTCCTATATTAATTAATTATGTGTATTTTATATTTTATGTTTAAGTTCTATCTTCAGCATGATAGACCTAAATATTACAGTTGACATTTAAAGTAAACTCTCAGTTCTCTGCTTACTGCATCTTTATTAACAGAATTGCCTCAGACATTTTGCTTCTTTTTACCCAAAGCCCAAATACATGGTGTTTGTTACCTCCAATAACATCTTCTGTTTAATAAACCCAAGCAGGTTTCATAATTTATTTTTTTTAGAGGAAAATCTTTAGGTTTTGGAAATTTTCAACCTATTCTTTGATCATGTCATATAAATTCACATACATGAGCTATCACTACAAGCAAAAGACAAGCAGATGTTGAGTTGAATGACACATCTGTTGGCTTGAGAAGAAATTATATGTATGCCAAATTGGATTTGCCCGTTATTTTTCTCAGGAGACTGAATCTCATAACTGAAGCAGGCGCAGCATAACAATTAAAATAATTGCTTTTAACTCATCAGTTCCATTGCAAATAAATATCTTAATGATACTATTTTTTGTAATTTTTTAAATTGCATTAAAGAACATTTAACTTAGAGATTACCTGTACTTCAAGATACAAAACTGGGCTTATAAAATTATTATTGGATGTATTTAATGGCGTATTAACAGTCCGTATAAAGTACAGGATGGGTTCATGTCGTCAGGCAAATCTATTTTTGTAAGTAATATAGTAATTAAAATTAGTTTATGACTACATACCTAAACATTTTACCGTTATTAAATAAATGGCTCAGTCTATTTCTAAATATCATCGAGTACTAAATCCACTACAACTTTGAAACAACCAAGACAAATACTTACACTAGAAGGAACTGAGCAGGCAGCTTAGAAGAGAAAATCCTCAACATTCAAATCACAAAAGGATTTTGTCCTGCTGAGGGACAAGTAAGAATAATATTTACTCAGATGTACTGAAAAAGATTTTGTTACAGAGATGATAATACATACTAAACATAAAATAATGAAATATCTTGCACTTAAATAACACTTAATAGTGAAAGGAGATGTACAGGAATTCATAATACAGGAGCAGAGACACACTGAAATTGAAAAGCAGCTAATCTTAAATTGATGAAAGAGAATACATCTTTACACAATACATAATTAACTTGCAATTTTCATTGCCACAAGATATCCCTGAGACAAGAGCTCAGTTAGACTGATAAAAGGATTAGACACTTCCATAGATAAAGAAAAGTCTCATAGCCATACCAGAGAAGGAAAAAAAAAAAAGATAATCTAATCACTAGCTGAAAGAGCTTATAAAATTTCTTCATTTTGCAAGTTATTTCGTAACAGTTTATTCCTGAGTTTTTTGTAACTTTACTCAGAAACGTGCATTCTTCAAGGACTGGTGTCCCCTAATCTGCTTTTTCATTCTCTTTTTTGCTGGGAGACTCAAAATGTTGGTGTTAATGGCTGCTTTCTCCTTCTCAGTCTTGGGTCAGATTAGGTTTATTTTATATATTTTCTCAATGGAGTGTGCTTTCATGTTCCTTGTTTCCCTGTTACTCAGTTTTACTATTCTCTTTGTTATCTTTGTTTTTACTGAGCAATATACGCCTACACGCCGTAAGTGATGGTTGACCACCACAATTCCTGTTTACAGTCTGGAATCTCTGATATCATTTTATATTTGCATTATTCCACTCCACAATTTATTGTAAAGGCACAGGTAATTCAATTAACCAAATATAGCTGCTCCCTACCAGTTTAATTAAAGCTTGACTTAAACTAATTTAAATAATGGTTTCCTGTTACTTGACCGTTGTTATGCTACTTAAACCCCTCATTTCTAGAAAAAGCTAGTCAATTCCCAAGACCTTTCCTAAGTCAATCCTATTGCACTGTTGGAGCAATAGCAGGTCTGTTACCTTTCATTAGTAAAAGCAAAAATCATGTTTCCTGGGAAACTCAATACTAGCATCAGGCTTTTAAATATCTCTCCTTCCCATTTATGGTTAAGTAACATTTCTTCTTTTGCATCTTTCTTCTCATGTAAGGATTCACTGAAGTTATCTCAATACTCTGGTGCTGAAGCAAAAATTAAGTCACAGAATAAACACAGAAACAGAATGATTTGGTAAGGATCTCTTGAGGTCATCTGGTCCAACCCACTGCTGAAAGATTATGTTACAAAAGGTCTTGTCCAGCTGAACTTTTAAGAACTCTAACAATGGAGATTTCACGGTCCTGGGAAACCTGTTTCTTTACTTTGCTAGTGTCCCTCTTAAGATTATCTGAAAGGGGCCTACAAGGGTGCTGAAGAGGGACTCTTCATCAGGGACTATAGTGATGGGACAAGGGGTAATGGGTTTAAACTTAAGCAGGGGAAGTTCAGGTTAGATATAAGGAAGAAGATCTTTACCGCAAGGGTGGGGAGGTACTGAGCAGGTTGCCCAAAGAAGTGGTAGATGCTCCATCCCTGGCAGTGTTCAAGGTTGGACAGAGCCTTGGGCAACATGGTCTAGTGTGAGGTGTCCCTGCCCATGGCAGAGGGGTTGGAACTAGATGATCTTAAGGTCCTTTCCAACCCTAACTAGTCTATGATTCTGTAATTCTGTTAATGGTAAGAATTCTTGATGCTGCAGTTTGTGTACACTAATTGTTATCCTTTTGCTTTTTTCTTTTGAAGAGTGCATCTTCTCTGTAATTATCTTCCCAGTCACTGAAGAAAGCCACTGTCTCCATCCTTAACCAAATCAACTTCCTTTGCCTTTTCTCACAGGTCTTTTCCCACACAGTTTAGTGAGGTACTGAAGGACACACAGCTAAGTTGTTGCAAATGTTTGCATCACTTCTTTCAAAATGTGACGGTATTTTTAAATTAGATACAAATAGTTTTATTTCTTCTTATATCCAAGTGGCACATTATATGGGCATACTGAACTGTTGAAGAAACTGGCTAAGTATGGACAGCAAAATAATAGATGCTAAGACTAGTTTTAAATGAGTTACCTAACTAATTTAACTTTATGTTCCTGATATTAGACTGTATCTGTTGCCTGACCTCTTAAAACTGTCTCTGAATCTTTATCCTGTGCTGAAATGTGTGGTACAGTTGTACCTCATGTGATGTTTGGAAGTATTCTAGCCAACATGAATCAGCTGACCTTAAAATTTCATGTCATTCCTTCTGTTGAAAACTATGAGATCAACTTTTCAAAGACCAACACAGAGCACTACAGCTGAAGAAATAATAGAACTTCATCCTAAAATTACAGCTGCTCAAAATCACAGCAAAAGCAGAGTAAGCAGATCAAGGGAAATATAAAAGACCAGAGTTGCAAACACAGTCAAGCCAGGTGTCTTTTAAGAAATGAGTTTGAAAGTGACCTTGTTTCATTATCAGAGACTGAAGTTCACATTCTGTGAATAACATCAATCTTGGATGTAAACCCAAGTAAAGTAAAATAATTGAGCTATGAAAAAAAAACAGTCTGCGTAAGAGCTGTATAGAATGCAATAGATAGAATGTATGTGTATTCTTATTTAAGATAAACAAAAAGCATTAAATAATACTGCGTGAAAAGCCAGAAGCTTACATTTCGTTTAGTAATAGCGTTTGAACAGACTCAAACATAACATTAAAAAAAAGAAAAAAGAAAACCACTTGTTATACAAATGTTTTGTACAATAGAAAGTAACATTCAAAAATCTAAAGAAAAAAGCTAATTTTAATGCTCTTAAAGATCACCTTAAAAAGCAAATTTGCTGAATTATTTAAAAAAAATTTATGAGGGAAAACCTGAAACAGCTAATCAGCTCTTTGTCAATTGCTCTTTCTTAGTTAGTAGTATAATAGAAAAAAAATCTCATTCTTTTTCCTGTTAGCAAGTCTATTTTGTTTTACAATTCCAGGATCAGATGGCAAATCGTTGTCTATGGAGAAGATCCTACTGGATTTTTACCCCATAATGTGATGTACTCCCATCAGTGGCATAAAATGCTTCATGAAAATAACTCATTAAAAGACAGGAGAGTATTTTTCAGAAAATTGTCAGTTTACTCGTGACATAACAGTCCTGAACTTCAAGTGAGATATACAAAAATACTTCAAAAGCGGTGCCTGGGAACTGAAATTATTAATTCTGCTATATATTAAAAATCACAGACTTGGAAGAAGCAGTCTTTTTGTGGATTACTATAGTTTTTCATGTTGTCCCTTGCTGGTATCCAAGTGCTAGTGACTCATTCCCTCTGTTCCACAGGACTAACTATCCCTTCCTTTTAAGTGCTCTGACTCAGTAACATAATCACATTGTAAAGTAATTGTGTTTAATGCATTTTAGGTTAATTTTCCTGTCTTTGTCTTACTTGGTTGAAAGTTTTTCTTTTACATCTCTACTTGGTGGTGTAAAAACCTTTCTTTATGAACCTTGTTTCTAATTTCTCTGAAGATTAGAAGCTGACTGATCTAGAATCTATGATCAGAAATCTAGATGGCAGCAGACTGACACTTTAACAGTGACTTTATCTTTCCAATGACTAAATTTCTAAAAGTAACTCTTCAGTTTTAAACAGAAATCTTATGTGGAAAGGGTGACCCCAAGTTAGTTGGCTATGTTCTTATAATAATTCCCATCTTTTTCAATTAAAGGCTGTTTACCCTCAAAGCAGAGTACTGAAATTGTTCTGTTGAGCTCAGCATCTGGGACAGACCACTCTAAACACAATTCAACACTCCATGAAAGGAATAGCAGATACAATACATCACACTGACATTTCATGTAAAGGGAGAGAAATAAACATGCAGGAGAATGTTTCTGTTTCTCACACCTGGTAACTTACAAAACCTGACTGTGATTAGGATGTCAGATCTGGTGAGAGCATAGCCTGAGTGGGCATTATACTGAGAAAAGTAGCCCTGCCAAGTTTTGTACCTGAAAGTTAGATGCCAGATCTAATTTATGAAGGGGGTTGAAGAGAAGCGTGATCCACTGAAACTGGAAAATATTATTCCAGATCTGTTTCCAAGTTGCTGTGCTGATTTTGGCAAGCCATACATACTCTCATACATTCATTTGTCCTTTACTAATAAAGGGATTAGCCTTCATAGGCAGGATTTGTGCTAGTGTGGTCTTCAAAAATGTAATGCATTACTACATGGTAACTTTTAATTCTTTATTCTTTTTTCCTCTTATTTTCATGACTTTTTACCTTGCTGCTTTGTATTAAGGCCATTCCAGTAAGTCTTATAAGTCAACATCTAGGATTCTTTTTTCTGCGTGCTTGCAACAACAGCTGGACTGTGTGTGCTTTGTCTTTCTATTAATATACTTTTTTTTTTCCATATTTTTTCCCCATAGTCCAAATAGAGAATCCAGCCCATCATTTATTGATTCAGAACAAAGGAAATCCATAAGTTACCCAGTTCTTACTTGCTTATGTGTCGTGGTTTAATAGAGATGGCACTGTTTTTTTTAATATATTTTAGTGTACAGCTGAAATATTTTATTTCACTGTTTTTAAATGTGTTTTTCCTGAACTAGTACGATAGCTCTTGTATTGTATTTGGTTGTTACTGTAATATCTATTATCTTTAGTTTCAAAACCAGTGTGCCTTATTTTAGTCTTAAGACTGCATCCTGTAACCTTGCTCCTGAAAGGAACTGCCACCTTCTGTTCTTCTTGTGCTTGAAAAACAAGCTTCGTTTTTCTTCATAGTGCAAAGCCCACATTGAGAGAGACATACCTGTTGTCAGTTTTTGCTACGTATGTCAAGTGCATTTTGCCACTTACACCGTATTCTCTTGGTTAGCAGATGATCATGTCTTGTGTTTGCTCTCACAGTTACCTGTATATCATCCCTATTTGTCTTAGAGCTCTGGTCCTTCTTTACTTTTTTTTCCATCATAGATTTTCATCACTGGTTTTCTATATCAGGAATTCCTATAGAAAATATTCTATAATGTGCTGTGTGGATTTCAGTTAGATCTATCATGTCACTATTTTCTCCTTGTGCAGAAAATACTGCAGTGTCTTATCAGCATGTCTTGCAAAAAGACTGTAGCTGCTCATGGAATAGAAATGCCCCAAGGTACCGCAGTATTTGTGAATTTTCAGGTTTCACATCGAATTTAAGGCCTTCCATTCCTTCTCTGAGGCTAAAATATCAATTCCTCTCATAAGTGTATGTTTTTATTTTGTGATAAATCTTAGGGATTTATTGTTTTTTAAAAATAGTGCTGGTCGTTCTTACATATAATTACTTGTATGATGGAAGTTGTAAGACCAGTTTTCAAGGAAAAGGCAAACTGTATTATTTCTTGTATTCTTTCTGTAGCAAGAATTTTAACCACAGCATCCATCTTTCAGGGCTTTTGTATTAGAGAATTACCAAAGAGATGAAAAAGGAATTCAATTCTATACTCCAGTATGCAAATTATGTATTTAATCTAAATTACTGTTCAGTAGAAATATGTGAAAAATTACCAATAAGCGTATCTGGTTAAGAACTGTATCTTGCTAAGTTCATTTTGTAACTGTTGAAAACATGAAGAATTTGTTCTGAAAAGCTTTGAACCAGTATTTCTACCTCAGTAGTGTGATACCTGTGTATTGTTAATATATAGAAGGTATGTCTTTTGTATGCATTATGTAACACTATGAGAAGGAGGTTTGATGTAGTTATGTCAGATTGTTTGCATCCTGTGGGGATGAAGTGAGGACCAAAGGTAAGGAGCATCTGCCATTTAACATGTCAAACTTACAAGGGCCAGTGGAGCTGACAGACATTGAAGAAAGCGTGTTTTGCAGTTTATGAAGATTAGAATACTCATTTCCCCTGCATTTGTAACTCTCACAAGACATGCATAAGCTGCAGTCTTACTGAATATTTCTGAGGTTGCTAATGCACACAGTAAAATAGCTAACCCAAAAGTGATTTTTTTTTGTTGTGAATTTAGTGTTTGAGGTGAAATCAGTGACAGTACTCTTCTTAACTGTCATGACAAATATATTGTAGTCCAACATTTAACAGAACAAGAAGTATGGGCAGTGTAATTTTCTCTCTGAAAATAGTCACAAGGGAATGAACAGTGACTTAAAAGTCAGTTATGTGGCTCTAAATGACTGAATGTTAACTGCAGACAGCAGATGTCTTGCTATGATAACAATAATGTGTATTAAAAATATAGGATTATAGAATCCAAACATGGAATGCAGTACATGTTTCCAAACTTAAAAATACTTGGAGAAATCAGTGAATGTTACAGCAAGTGTTAAGAAAAAGAAGAAGAAATGTATCCGGTAAGAAAATAGCTTAATAAGTAAGTCCTTCATGTTTGCAGGTCTATGGCTCTTTCTTCCAGTGCAGAGAAAATACGTCTAATGAAATGAGAACCCTCACTTCTAAAATTCACATGTACAGGACTTCAGTGTACGTGAAGAATACAGCTTATGTGTTATGAAAATTATCAACAAAACTGCTACTATTAACAACTGGATACTCATTGAATGTCACAGATATATCCATCCTATTGGTGCAAAAAAACCCTTAAGTTTTTCATGTGGCTCTTGTCTTCCAAACTTTTGTAATAACAGGGAAAAACTTACTTATTTTTCATTAACTTAACATAAAGTCATTACAGTTTAATCCCTGTCAACATAAAAATGATAAATTCTAACTGCATCTTACAAGTTTCAAGTCTTATCAGTTCACTTTCCTGCAATTACAAAACCAAGATGGATAAAGATAGCAAAATGCTTTATAGCTATTATCTGACAAGTAACAGGAAAGTAATAGGAAATGTTGAGGTGTTTAATACAGATCATAGGAGCAATCTATTAAAATGAGAAAAAACAAGGAAAAAATGTTGCAGAATGGAAGTAAAAATGAGAAGCTGATTGCTTCTGATATATTTTAGGGCTAGTGCTCTTTAATGTTTTTATAAATCATCTGGACACAGGAATTGAATTAAGCAAGTTTGCTGATGATTCTAAACTAGAAGGAGCTGAGGATTCCCATGAGGATAGAAAGGTCTTATAGAGAGATCTGGATGGACCAGTGAAGTGGGCAATCACCAACCTTATAAAATTTAAAACAAGAGCAAGTGCCAGATCCTGAAGCTGGGACGGGTTAATCCTGGTTATACTTACAAATTGGGGGGCAAGAAGCTGGCAAGCAACCCTGCAGGAAGAGCTGGGAGGGTTTGGGTTGATGTCAAGTTGAATATAAGTCAACAGTGTGCCCTGAATTTTGGAATTCTGTTCTACAGAAAGCTCTAATTTTTGAAGTATCCATAATTAAACTTCACAGAACTGTAAAAATTAATACATAGTACACTCTGCATCAGCAAGAAAGGTAAGCTTCCTTGACAATGAACTCCCTTATTATAGTTAAAAAACATTTAGGGGTGGCTCTGCAAAGGGTTTTCAGCTACACGTACTAACAAAAGACATTCCTCTTTGAACGACACTGAGGATAAAACTACCCGTCTAACTTCTGTGCTTTAACATAGGCAGAATCTCACTCTCAAAGCTTTCTATGATTTTTACCTCTTTTCAGGTAAGGCCATCTGGGCCCTTACCTTCTGACCACTGTGATTTTAAAAATCAGATTGATATTATGTGCCTAGATTAAACGGCCTAGCTCTCACTTCGTAAGGTTTAATAAATTCTGAAGGCTTGATTTATCTACCTGGCTTCACAAACACAAAGTGTCTAAGCTCTCTGGTTTTATCTCCCAGCTTCACCAAGTCACTGTTTACCTCTGGTCCCATCTGTTGCTCTCAGAGTATTACTTCCGCTGCTCATACCAGGTAGGCCCATTTCCTTTACTTTGTGACCTGTGGTTTCGTTCTTTTGCTGTATTTTAACCTCTGCTTTCTCGCATTTAGCTTTCATTATTCTTTCATCCATACTCGGCCAGCTCCTTTGTTTCAGGTCAGGTCATGCAGTGGGGACACCATGATGATAGCTTGCAGCTTGCTGCTTAGTGGTTGCTGTTGTCCAGCAAAGCAGGAAACCTGAGATGGTTTTAGACCCCCAGAACTTCTGGGCAGTAGCCAAGTGTAACAGCCCTAGTCTTCAAGTATGTACTAATTACATACATTGGAATAACAGGGATTATACAAACATTTAATATTATCTTTGGTTTCATAAATAGAAAAAAAAAAGCCACAAAATGTGTAATGAGTATGCTGTTTAGAAAAACACAAAATAAATCATATGCTTGTATAAAGCAAATCATATGCTTTAATGCTTAGAGTCTACAGAGGCTGTGCTATAGAAATATTGAAGAGACATGAAAATGCGGGTTTTGAATAAAACATCAAAACAGTGGTGACAGGATGGATGTGTCATTTTATGTAGTTAATTCAATGTCTTTTATAGAACCAAATGTCTTTTATAAAATGCAGAAGATTTAACATGATTAATTATTTTCTCAGCTAAGGATCCTTTCAGAATTACATGGGGTGCTACCATAATTTTAAACAGAGGAGAGAACATACTTCTTTCTGTGGGGAGAGCTGGAATTTTACCAGCATTTCTCATGGCTCTATTCCTTTTTTAAATTTTTCAGATTTCAGCTGCAACAGTTTTCAGAGGGTTCGTATTAACTTTTTCTTCCATGTTGGTTCTCCTTCCTACTCCCCTCTGTGTTTCTCTGTGGGTCAAACCTGTCAACTTTCACTTGATTTTGCTTTTTTAGGTTGATCATCTGCTCCTTCTGCCATAATTAAACCTATGGGAACTTCTACCATAGAGTTGAAAATCCATTAACCTTTTTTTTTTGTAATCATTTTCAAATCCCTCAGGGACCACATAATAAATGCGGTATTATTACATCAAAAAAAAATGACTGGAGGAAGCTTTTCTCCTGAAGGAGAGAGGGAAGAGGGAGAAAGAGTTGTACATATCCGTATATATGTTTGTATGCTGGTAATAAAGTACTGAAGGAAGTATTTAGCCCTACCTTAGCAACAGCTCTCTTTGTGCACCTCAGTCTTAAAACTTAACGTTTAACCTTGTGTCTGCAAGCAGCTGTGGAACAAATTGCAAATAATTTAAATATGTAACACCTCATTTTAGAGGCTTCAGGGATGCATCAACTGATAACACATAGCTCTGTCAGTGGCCTGATGCGTGATCTGAAGTAAATTGCTTTGCCACTCTGGGTCTGCATTTCTTTATTTTTAAAACACAATTCGGGATTCCTCTGTCCTTCACAATGTTGTCTGAGCTCTGGACAGTTTTTATTAACTGCAAAAGAAGAAAATATTAAAATGGCAAGCAACTTGAGGGCTGCTGGACAAGTTCCATGCACTTTTATTATTTTTTTTTATGTATTTTTTTATCATTATTATTTTATTTTTAAAACTTTAGGAACAGACAATCATCTGATAAACGTGAGTTGTAGCATAGTCACAGAAGGAATTGGGGTGTGCATGTGTTCATTTCATTTCATTACTGGTAGTATGTTTATTTGACGAAGTTTAATTGATTTGTGGTATTCATGATCACAATTTAAAATTGAAGTAAGTGCCTAAGAATAAGTTTATCACTAAAGTAAACAACTTGGAACACAAGACTGAAAGCCTGCCATCTACTAATGAAGCTAAGGCTTACTTCTGCATAACTTCATAAAGAAAAGTTACATTTCTCTCTGAAGTACAGGATAGAGATGGAGTTAGTGTCAGGAATGTATTTCTAGGTTAATATAGCACTGACTTAATCTGTGTTCTTTTCATTATTAATAGTTATCTTTGCAGTCAAGATATCTTCAAATTAATATAACGTCTTGAAGAAAAGGAAGTGATTTGACAATAATTCCTGTGTACTTAATGTATTTATTTGTGTGCAGACTGTGTATTTGAGTATTTATTTACTATGCAATATTATTTAAAATACGGCATTTCTGGACTGCCTGGAAAATACTTTTCTCAAGTGTTTCATAAATTGCCTGTGAAATTTATCAAATGTATCAAACCATGCAAGGATTGTAGCAAGGGAAAACAAAATTGCTCTCTGCTGGTGCTACTTTCAGTATCTGTGCTGTTACCTCTGTTACAGGGCAGATAGCACTGTACAGTTAAGTGAGACTTTGTCTATATCTGCCTACTGCGTAACTTACTAGGTGATTTTGGTATGTACTGGGAAAACAGAAGAAAGATGCGAAAGAAGGGCTTACTGACTGGTGACCTCTGGACTAGACATGCCTTCTCTAATGGTTTAGGTATGCATGGAAAGGAAACAAGGAAACACAGAGTAAATAACAAGTTTATACCCTTTTGACACATTTGGGGCAGGAAGCCAGAATGTGATAGTAATCTGGGTAATGGCCAATAAATTGCTTTGGATATATGCGAAATCAAAGTGGTTGGCATGAGTGAGGCAGTTGGTCATTCATGCTTACCACTGAAATCAGAAAGCACTACATATGAAAACAGTACCCCTTGAAGGAACATATCCATGGAAACCCAGTACCAAACAGAAGCCTGAGCCCAAGGTGGAACTGCTATATCTAACACCCAGGGTGCCCTTGGTCAGGATCAGAATGCCAGAGGGGTAGCAGCTCCCCTGGAGTCTGTCAGGGAAGGCCTGACAGCCAGGTCCTGTTCCACCATCCCAGCCAGAAGCAGGACAGCCAGGGAGGCACCAGCCCCAGGCATTGGGCAGCTCCTTGGTGTCAGGGACAGGCCAAGGCTGGGCTGGAACATAGGACCTGTGGCTGGGCGGTGGGGAGCTGGAGACTGGCCCAGGAGCTGATGGCCCTGGGGTGCTGAAATGAGGTCGTGAGCAGAGAAGAGGAATCTCCAGGAGAGGGGATCAGTGCCAGCAAGGCTAGTATTAGCCTTAGGGCCCTGAAGGACAGCTCCCTCAGAGTGTTGTGTTTCCCCAAGGTCCAGGTGCTGGTTGCAACTGAATCAGGCACATAACTGGTGTGCATGTGCTCTTTACAGAGCATGTGTGTGTGTGTTTGCTAGAAATTAAATCATTATCCATTCACTATTACACTGATCTTGCTTAGTTCATAACTCTTTGCTGTTATGTAACTGAGTGGTATAATTCTGTTCTTCCAACTACCTCTTTAAAAATTCCTTCTGTGAAAGTCTCATCCTAAGGCTGGTATTTGGTCCTGCCAGAAGGTGGACCACGTTTCCACACTAACAAAAAAAGGAACATTATAGATGGGCTATTGTGTATGCTCCAGCATATGGGCTTCTATCCTGTGACATTTATAAAACTGTTTTGTTGACTGGGAAATGTTGGGTAGATGTTCATATTACTTCCCCACTGAAAATAAAAGCCAAACACATGAAGTTCATAAGATTTGTAAGTTGAGTGTAAGTGAGCCACTGTTGCCTTTTGCTGAAGTCAGTGGAGAATAAGAGTCATGTCATTAGGAAGTTCAGTTATTTTTCATTGCTTAAATCAGGTTCTAGAAATTCCTACTACTATTTCAGAGACCCTAGAGTACCCTGCATGGCCTTCCACTGCCATTCCAGAAAGGTCCAGTTCTGTATTAAGTCCAGTGCTTTATCTGTCAGTCCTGGCAGACATCTGAGATAGAGTCTCAAATAAGTTTAGATATCTATATTCACATAACTGAACAGCTCCCAGTGATATCTAGAAAGCTGCTTAGTTGACCAAATGTCAATGTCTGTTTTAGGATGAGCAGAACAGTTATATGTGCCTGGATTTAGTCGCTCATAGATGCTTTGTGCCATTTTTAGATGACTGGCTTATCTATGTGGAACTGGTAGGTATGACATAAGATATGACTTGAGCTCTTCTAGAGTGACAGCTGGAGGTCAGATTAGATTCTTTAAGGTGTCTCAAATGGCACTAGATGCGTACGTTTATACAACCAAATAAATCTGCTAATTCCCAATGTGTACCAAAATTATCACTGTATGTGATTCTTCTGGATCGCTCTTCCCCTAAGAAAGGAATGTTCTTAGGTATCTGATCTTGGCAGTAGGTCTAATAAAAAAGAAATACTGTGAAAGGAAAATTCCCTACCACTAGTCTAGGTGGGGTAAGAAACTGCACAATAATTTGTGCTGGAAATTACAGTACTCTTTAAAGAGAGAAAACAACAAATAAACAACTAAATGAGTAAGAATTAGTAGTAAAAATAAACATTCAGTGGAAGAGATTGCTTAAAAATGTAGTAAATTCTCCAGCATTTGATGCCTTTACAGAAAGACCATTCTTCCTTCTGAAAGATAGATTTGCATCTAATCATATTTAGCTGAAGTAAAAGATGGAAGTAATGTAAAGAGTTCCATGACCTTTGCATTGACAAAGCTAGATTAGGTAATCATAAGTGATTCCTTCTGCCCATAAAATCTCTCTTGTTAATCTAGTGGACAGAAAGTTATACTGTAGAAGGCTGTATCTTTAATAGAAATTTTAATCACTGTAAAATTGGATTGTTACCCTGGGGAAAGAACAGTCTTTTTCCCGAGGGAAGTCTTGCAGTGGGAAGTGTTTAATTTCACTATCTAGTGAAGATACATTTATTTTTTTTTTTTCAGAGAACAGGGTCAGTCTGGATTGTATTGTGGTGCTATTTATCCTTAAAGGGCCAGCATAACTTTAGTTTCAAAATGTCTGAAAATAATTTAAAAGATTTAATGGCTGGAATGTCTAATTTCTTTTAAACATAGACAATTTTCTGTAGCTTAATATGAGAACCTGATTAAGTAATAGATTTCTGAGTGACAGGAAGCTTGCCTTGGATGAAAACATAAGGAGGCAAAGTGTGAGCTAGTTGAAGGACTATATTAATTACCTGGCTTGATTCATCCATTTTGAATTTTAAGCACTTAAAAGTATGTCTTTCTCTCCAATTACTATGTGTGCAAGGAAAAAACAAAAATAATTTGTTAAATTGTTACCTTCTTTCAACCCAAACAAAAGGGCTTTCAGTCATTTACAACATTGATAGAAGTGCTGAAGGAAGCGTCTCTGAGGCTGAAGGAAGCTGCACTCCTGAAAGTGAAATACCTAGTTGATCAATTTAAATGTAAGATTTAGTTGAGATGCACTTTCTACCTTTAATACAGATCTGTAAATTTAACATACAACCTTAAAATAAGAGTCCCCCAAACAGAAGCAACTGTCTCTCATTCGCTATTGGGCCAAAATCAAAATATCCCACAATATTTTCCAAGTACCTCAACTGAGTCATTTTAATTACCGAGAAGGCAAACAGTAGTGTTTATTACTGATAAGAGTTTCTTTAAGAGAGATTGTCAGACGTGGGCCAAGTATTTTCATTATCACCCAGCATTTCACCAGAGTCACACGTTAAAGTCTGCCATGGTGCTAGTTTGTTGTACGTTGAAACAAACTATGTAGCCAAGGCTAGCTGTGAATTTGGAATGATGTCGCACGGCAGTACTACGTTGTCTGTTGAGCAGTTGTGCTCGCAGCATTCCTGTACAGTTACGAGACATGGATCATCTTCTGTTATCATGCCATCATATTTGATCAACCCTAACTGTTCTATGATTCTATGATTTCTATCTACTGGTTTTGTTTTGCTCAGAAGATTCAATATCATAACCAAATTCAGCTGCTAACCACCATAAATTCTGTTGATGTTTACCACTGTCTTCTGAACTGGGTCAAGTTTGTCTATGTCTTTTTGTACTGTGTGACTAAAACCAGGTAAAGTATTCCTGATTCAGGCTAATGAATGCTGAGGAGAAAAATTGCTGCCAGGGTATGAGGAACCCTAAAATGACCTCTAAGCCTTTTCCAGTAGACCTGCTATCGAATGAGGCAGTCAACAACCTGTACCAATATGGGGCTGGTGTGTGCAGGTGCAGAACTTTGCATTTCGTTACCATGTAATTCCCGTTGTCCCATTCCACCAGCCTGTTCAGGTCCGTCTGGATGGCAGCTGTGCCCTCATGCATAATGACTGCACACAAGTATACACACACATAAACCCGCAGTTTGGAGTCATCCACAAACTTTGTTAGGATGTGGTTTGTCTCCTTCCCCTCCAGATCACTGGAAAAGGTATTAAACAGGATAGGACTCAAGATAAACTCATGAGGAATCCTCCTTATAAATAGCCTCTAAGCAGAGTACAAACAATCATTCTTTCATCAAAGGTATGAATCACCTTTTGTTCTTGTCTTTCCACAGACTGTGGAAAATCCTAGTGATAGAAGGGTTCATATAGTGAGTGCTGCAATTATATAATGAATTTTGTATAAAATGAATTCTGTCAAATGTGAACTTTTTTTTTTCTTAAATAGCCTTTGGGATTTTAGGTATGCAGGGTGTATGTTCTTACTCTTTCAAAATATTTCCTCAGGTAAGAAGATAAAATAGTTCCCAAATCAGTCAGGAGTTGGCTGTCTGTCTTTCTTGTGGATTTGCTATCCTCAATTCACAGTTGATAGGAAAGCAGAGTTCAGTAATGAAGCTATCACAAATTCTTTCATATTTTACATTTATTTTCACTTGCTGCCAAAAATGAATACATTTATGGCAAACTGCCTTTACCAAAATGCTGAACACATGTATATCCACTCCTACACTTCCCACATTGACAGCTGAGGTACCATCTTGTTACAAGCTTTTAGTGACCATTTTTATAATAATTGATTTCTTCAAATCTATGTCTTATCTCATACTTAGTTATTTGTTGCCATTGCAGAATAACATACTGAATTATTTGAGGTAAGTTTTCTCATAAATAACTAATTAGTAAATTTTCTCATAAATAACTAATTAGTAAATTAGTAAATAGTCAAATGTAGGAACTGATGGCCAGTTTTGATGGTGGATATGGAAAGAACAGGAGAATGTCTTAGAAAAGTTGGTGACAAACTCTGCTCATAAAATTATTCACAAAGTTAAGAGTGGTAGCATCTGCAATGAATTGCATTTATATATACAGTGTACTTATCACCAAAGAAATAAGGGAAAAAACAGGAGTGAATCAATATAAATGTGTGATGCACCCACACTGAGAAAACTACAATTAGCTTTTGGGTCTCAATTTCGTAAAAGTAGAACTAAAGGAGTTAAAGAGATGAGTAACAAAGTTGCTGCTGAAAGGAGTCAAGCAGATTGCATTCTAGAAATAATTGAGGAACTGACTTTTCAACCAGATTAGATGATCTTTCAATGAGAGAGGAGAAATCTGCTTTAAAGTCCATGAAATTATTAGTGGCATGAAAAAAAAGAACAGAGAATATTCACCGTTTCTCATAAGAGAAAAAATAAAAATCTTAGGTTAAAAGAAGGCAGGACAGTATTTGAATAAAACAACGCACATATATAGAACAAAGTTAAGCTATGAAACTCACTGATAAAAATGTTCTGGAAATGAAAAGCTTATGTGAGTTCAAAAAGCAAATGCAAAACACATGGTGTTGTGGGTCAAAATATTAATCTCCATTAAGAACAAACAAATCATCTTTGTCTTGGGATGTCTTTGAGCTGCTGATCACTAAGAGGAAAACCAAGGGCATATATAACTAGTTTCTTACACTTTTTGTACTGCATCTGAATACATCCAGCTGCTGAAAGAGAGGATAGCCAATGAATTGGACATTTGATACGACTGTTCTCACGATAGTCTTGACAGTCCATCATACTTTTACGCGTTCCTGTTCTTTATTAAATTGCATGTATTAATTTAGTCATTGACAAAATTTGATATGCCTCAGTCAGGGAACCTGATAAGCTGCAAAAATGCTAGCTCCTAGTTTCACTTGTATAGCAAATCTATGTATTTCCTTATGGCCTTTGTAGTTTTGTGGAACAGATTTCATTCTTTTCCTGAGTATACATTAAAGCTAGGTTCTGTAAAAATCAGGACTGCTCAGTGGTGGGAAAAAGATGCTATTAAGGGATTTAAGATGTGGTAGGATTAAAACTAAAGCCACAGGCATATTTTGTGTTGGATTTTTGGCGGTTGCTTTTTGGAGGGGTTGGTGGTGTTTGATTTTGGAGGGGAGGGTAAGAGTTGGTTTTTTGATTGGTTGGTTGGGGTTTTTTTTGTTTGGTTTTGGTTTTTTGTTTGTTATTTTATAAGGACAAATTAAATATGCATCTATAAGTCTGTTAGATGTTTAGACTCTGTCGTTTCTAGGTGTCTGCTAAGTTGTTTGGAACCATTATATTAACCTTTTATAGTGCAAGGATAGCTTGTACTGAATAAATCATTTCTATTAAGATGTTACATTGTAATAAGAATCTGTTGTTACCTGCAGTCTGTGTCATCCTGTTCTGCTCTTGAAGACCAGAACTCCACGTTCCAAAGTAAAACATGATGTTTTTTTCTGGGTGGATATTTGCCACAGTGTTGCAAAGGGACAGCCATTTTCTGTGCCCTTGATCATACTGATGAGATCTGATTTTTTTCAGTTGGTTTCCCTAAGTTTAATTAATCAGGATGTAGGAAAGAAATATATGACGAGATACAAGAAATATATAATGATATACAATATTGTAATGTGTGAGCCATGGAAGTGCTAATGAGAAACTTCTTTTAATTTCCTGTTCGTTACTGTATGCTATGGGTCAAGGCCACCCAAAACTCCTCTGAGTGTTCAGTGTACTTTGGATACCAGTGCATATAGAAACACAGTACTTCAGCTACCTTATGCTTAAAGAGATATGCTGACTCTTTGCTTACAAAGTCAATTGGTTAAAAATTTCTAAAGAAAGCTGTTCTAATTCTGCATATATGCCATGAATGAGGTATGCAGTTACTGACAGGTGAGGGGAAGGGCCAACAGTGGAAGCTAAAAGGAACGTTAACTTCTTTTGTCCCTATTAATGAGTGATATGTATTCTCTGTCGTATGATGGACAATCTATGCTTTTCCATAGTGTTCATACCTCCTTCCTAATCAGTACTGCACCTGAACTGAACCCTGCAGTGAACAAGCCTCTGAAGTAAAGGTCTGTAATATTCAGAGTACGTTATAAAATAGAACATTTGTTGCACTAAGAATTCCAATATTTTGTGAGGTTTTGATTCTATATTAAAAAAAAAAAGTAAAATGGAACAGCAGTTAATTGTAACATTGAATTAAATGTATCAAGTATTGTCTTTAGTTTTCTTGTATACGTGCGCATATGCACTTGAGAACCCATTAAAATTGCATTTATCATTGTGTTAATGTTTTACTGAACTCAAATGGAAGATTTTAATCTGGTCCAAATGAAATTATTATATTTTTCCTAGAAAATATTTTGAACTTAACAAAACTCTTGCTAATAGGAAACTGTTCCATCCATATTTATTTTGAAAGAGCACCACTTCTTTCCACATGGCCAGTAATCAAACCACACTTTAGCGCCTCCGTTTATTATTGGCCTGACCAAGAAAATATATTCCAAGTAGTCAAGCAGCAGTAAATCTGCAGCAATATTAATATGCTCTAGCTCCATCTAGCTTTACTTTCAGGGTAACTCATATCAGACAAAAGTTCTTTGAAAATGGGGTGGCAGTTGTTTGGTCTGAACTGATCACAGAACAGTATCAGAAGTAAATCTTGTGGTCACAATTAAACTTGAGAAGGAAGGTGGAACTTCCCTGTGCTCCTGTACAGGTTTGGCTCAGTTTTTTTGGTGCAGGTTTTTGTCTGCTTTTCAGTAGCAGACAAAAATGAAAAATGTAGATTCTTTCACATCTTACATTACTGCTATTTCTTATCTGATTGTTATATTTTAAATTTCTTATAAGCATTCTGATAGTAATACAAAGGCTCTAGCACTATTGTGCTGAAATTCAGATATAAATAACTAAATGTCATTTTACTCTCATGCATTTTATAATCCCAAGGAAAAAAAAGTTCTTTAGTTCTGTAATCAATATAACTGACTTCACTGAGGCTAGTCATGAGAGTATAGTAACAGTTATCAAGAAAAAATACTTTTTAAAGTGGAAATACTATGTCATCCCTAAATGGCTGAGAACAATATCAGAAAGGCAAGGAAGCAACCCAATTGAGATCACACAGGATTAAGATGTGCCATACTGTACGTTGTCCCCAGCAACCCAGCCTCCTCCTGTTCAGTGGAGCACCTTCTTGCGATTTTGCTGATACAGTGGAAGTTGGGACACCGCTCAAACAATGATTCTATTAAAGAGAGATATTTTTTGTTGGGAGGAGGAGCTAGAGTGATTGACAAGGAACCTGAGCAGGTTAGAACTCCTGGTGCTGGTATTGTCAGATAAAGGCCTTTTATTATCAGATAATAGTCTGGTTTTCTTCTCATTTTCTTCTTAGATTAGTACCATAACATTCCAACTTCACAAACCACAGTTTGTCAGCAGTCAAATATGAGACCTTAGAGAATTCTGTAAGTAACTGTGATCCTTCTCCCTGTATGTTTGTGCTTTCTAGATCAATTATCCTTAACACTGTTAACAGTAGTCTGTTTCCTAGATGCAAATTTGCTCTCTTATTCCCATAGGAAATAGAGAATCTCAGGTACAGGCCAGTCATTTGTCTGCTGCACTTGATACAATAGAATGTGCAGAGCCTTTGTAAGAATCCAAGTCACTGAGACTACTCTTCCCTTTCATGACTTCTCCTTTTTTATTATATTTGGAGATTCTGAATTGACCTTTGGTTTTGCTTGAATTTAATTTTACATGAAGGCTAAAACTAACTTCAGTGGAATTCAAACCCTGTCGAAGTGTGCTGATGAAGGATGCTTGGCAAGTTGTTTTTCTTATTTTTCAGGATGTTCTGAAAAAGAAACAAAAACACTGAAATAAGTATAAAACAGTTTTCTGCATCCTTCCGCTAACTTGACAGTGGGAGCACTGAGCATGTTAATGTATTTACAATTACATTTTAGGGATCTTTAAAGCCCTCAACATCTTGGTGGAAAGATGTAGCTTTAACTTTGAAATGCTGTCATTCTTGTGGAATTTCAAAGGAAATAAAAGTCAGTGATAACACTAACATATCCCACAGAGCTAAGTTATAAATGTTTTTTTCAGTCTCTGCTCTGAGACTGAGAAATCTCTTTATTTATTTCAATTTCATTTAGCATATTTATAATATAAAATATACATTTACTGACTTCCCTGTAAGTTCTTCTCAGAAATAAACTAAAAATATACCATTATAAATGAATTCCTTTATGCCATCAAATACGGTTTATACCAAAACTAAACTAAAAGTAACAAGTCTGGGGGTGTGTGATATTTTTCTTAACGCTCTGAATTCCGGTCATGTTAATAAAGTACACTTCTGAGACAAGCATACTAAGACTCAGTATAATAGCAATAAAATGTTCTCTGACTAAGAAAAGAAACAAAATCACACACACATATATATAGGTATGTATTTATAATTTATGTTCCCAGTGTTGTAACTGATTCTGTCTCCTGTCCCTTCCTCCAGGGGTTTTCCCTTAACTTCTGAAAATTAACAGTTGACAGTGCATTAATTTCTGTGTACATAAGCATTGCTTCATGACAGAATTCAGAATTCAGAAAAATATTCCAGTTAGTTAGTTAATTCAAAAACAAAACAAGCTGTGAACTGACATAAAGCACACTCTGCAGTCAAAAAGAAGTGATCAAATTTGCAGTAGGATTTAGAGATTTTTGTTTAAATAATCCAAATTTCAATCGTATAGTTTTATTTTTAAAGAAAACCCAACATCTACATTACAGATTAAAAAAATAATAAAAAGATAATGACAATACCTAATAGATTTCTGCTGTATTCAAACCTAGTTCAGTCAAGACATACATCAAAGTAATTCACATCAGATGCTGGCTCAGTATTGCTGAGCCATTTCTCTAAAAGAAAACTCAAACTGAAACTCTAATGCAAATTAATCTGGAAAAAAATAATATGATGATGTAATTTAAATCTTTGTGACATAATGCACTGGTTTCTGTACCTTCATATTCCAGATGTGTACCTCACTATGATCTGGGAAAAAAGATACATTTGTAGCTACTTTTTTCCCTTCTAGTGATGGCATTCACATTTTTTTTAATTGATGTCTCTTTCTTATGATTATGCCTATACAATCGCATCTTTCACATAAGTGGACTACTACACTTCTGCCTTCTGAACACCAGCTGTGCTTCACTGCTAGTTATTGTTGTAAGTCTAAAGCAGAACAGTTCAAAAACTGTTCAGCTGACAAAACTCTGCTGTGCTGAAGCAGTAGGCCACCATCTGCATTTCTCTCCTGAACTTGTTTTTAACTAATATATTGTATAACTGAACAATTCTACCCTCCACTTGGGGAGCTTATTCTCTTTTCCTTCATCATTTCCAAACAGCTCGGTTTTTAACTTATTATCTCCACAAGGCTGCAAATTCTACAAAGCTGCAGGTGACTTTTAACAGAAGCGAGGAATGGATACAATGGATAATTTAAAGCAAGATAGACCTCAACAGAAAGGAAAAGTTGCCTGCAGAGTGAATGTGTCCGAATTCTAATGATGGTTTCTCTATTGGAGTTTCTGTCCTGCTCTGTTTTGAAAGATGTAGTTATTCTCATGTACTTAATCTAATTTACCATTTCTGAACTCACTGCCAGATTTCCAGATCACCAAAATTATCATCTTAACATCTGCCCTTTTCTTCCTTTATATCGCTGCAGATAGGATTAAAGTTTTTATCTGTACAGATCTTTGTTTTTTCTCTGCCTCTTAACAGCTTGGTAAGCAGCTTCACATCATCATGTTTCAAATTTCCATTTGATGCCAAGTCGTTTTCTACAGATTATCTCAGCTGGAATGCCAGAGGGCCAGGGAGGAGGGGAAGGACTTAGCAGTTATGTCCTGCAAAGGAAATCGTCTGTTATTCAAAAGCAGTATGTGGTGTTCAGTTCTCAGAATTGCATATGGAACTGTGCTTTTTTCTCTTACCCTCTGACCTTGAAAATACCAAAGGAAATGGAAAGCTGAGAAGTTAGTGTATAAGAAAGAGTACCGCTCAGGTACAGAGATTTTAAATGTGACTGATTTGAGGATGGGCTTATTTTGGATCTAGGTTTTTTATTTTAAAATGTAAATTCTCTTCATCCAGTCAGAATCCTTGAGTTGGCTCAATTCTGAAAATTACAAAAATGTAAATACTGGTATTCCACAAAATGTTATGAGCAGTGTTTATGGGTTGGACTTTTACCACCATAAACTTTCATATAATACAAAATGTCACTCCCTAAAAAGAGACCTGTTCAAAATCCTGACATCTAATATAAACTGAGAGGTTAAGGAAGGGTTTGTATCTTACATTATTTTTCAGATACGGCTAGAAAGCAGCTCTTTTTCTGGCCATGCTAAATAAATTTCCAAATAAAGATAGTTTAACCTCCAATGTTGTTATGGGAATGGAGGATAGTGACAGTACTCTGGGAAACAGGCCTGTGATAATTTTGACACTGATCAGTCAGGTGTATGGTGACTGCCCTGTTCTGTTCCACAATACATTTTATCCAGGAAAATCAAGTATGGCATTAATTGTCCATCCGCTGTCTTCCAGATACTTCTGGATGTTCAATAGAAAGCTGTGAAATAAAGGAGCAGTTAAGGCACTGACACCTTTTTGCTACTGGTACACCATACATGGAATGGGTTTTAGAGGTACCACTTGGGTCAGGGTTGGTTTTGAAATCTGCCTCAAGACAGGAAACTTGAATTAATTAGCTAATCTCTTTCTCATCATTAAAGATTAAAACAATGCTCTGAACTCCGAGAGATGAAAAAGTTGCCACAGTGCCCCTTGAAATCCTTCTCCCGTGAAAGGTCCAGACT
>JANEMJ010043980.1:0-12598 GCA_024361745.1 Cacatua alba
ATCTCTCTCAAATACTTTTTTGGCCTTAAAAGTGCTTGGATAACATTATTTCTTCAGATTATAGCCATTCATATGCATTTGTCCTTGCCTTTCTGGCTTCTAACTGAGGCAAGATGAGCAAAGCTAAACTTTCACAGAGGAAAAATATCATAGTACACCAGAATGCTGACACTTAGTCAGGAATAAACAATGCAAACCATTTTTTTTAAAGTGGCTATATTATATATGGAATGCTTGAAAATTACACATTGCAAAGAATGTCCCAGTAGTAACATTATGTGTTATTAATAAATATAGTTATATCTTTTTCCATGGTCTGGTTCCAGTGACCCAACAAACCACTGCTTTTCTTCTAGCTACTATATTTCTGCCTGGGAATAGATGTAACCTTGGTGCTGTCAGCTCCAACTGCTGCTAATTTTTGGTATGGATGACTGGTTTGTCAACTGGTATATCTCGACTTTAGCTTAAAAATGCCTGCAGAAAGTACCAAATGCTCCTGGATATTCAAGGGCCTTAAAATACCCACACAAACCACAAATTTCAGTCCACTCAGAAAAATAGACTGATTGTTACAGACTGACACCATCTCCTCCACTATATAAGTAATCAACTGTCATAACCTGCTGAGAAATGGATCATCACCCTGACTTCTTCATGTTCTATCCCACAGACCGAGGAAAAGAAGGTACTGGAGAAGGCATGGCAAGCATGTCTATTTTCACCTAATGTGCAAACACAAAAACTGGCAGCTTGCAATTGATCTTCAGAAGAAAAGCCACCAAGGCTGTTTGTCAGCCTTCAAACACTACCTGTGTTCTCAGTGACACGAGCTTTGCCAAACCCACTCCATTTATTTTAATGAACTACAACTCCTAAGTTCAATATGCAGTTTAAATCTCTCCTCACTTGGCTGCCAAATAAACAGCAAGGAATGTGCACATTAAAAAAAATAATGTTATCCTGGTCACACCTATTACTTTTCCAAAAGGCAGGGCATGCTCAGGTACTGTAGATGAGAATCTAGATGACTGAGCCCCAGCTACTTGTTTAGACTGTTAACCTTGCTTTCAATGGTAGGAAATATTACATAAAATCCATGTAACACATACAAGCTAAGTGCAAATGATGAAAGAAATCAACAAGGGAAAAGAGGCCAGAGAGCTGTTGTGATGGAAGAATAGCAGCTGGGAAAACTGAAGTCAACCCCACTATGTTATTTTTTAATTAAAAATAAACATGGGTTTTGCTGCCAAGGGATTGGTTAGCATTCCATTTAAAAAGAAGAAAAAAAGAATTAAGATAGGAATTTTGTTTCACTTCACTCTCACTCCCCTCCTAACCTCCCTCCTCTCTTCTGCCCTCTTCTTCCCCCCCAAAAAAGTATTTATAGATTTTGCAGAAAAAAAAAGCCCAGTCGTAAAATTTAGGTCAGTATGCAGCGCCACACAGAACTACCTATTTTTAAGGCATTCTCATTCTCTCACATGAATGCCTTCTTGATTAAAAATAGTCAGATTATCATTTTAATATTGTTAATTATTTCATCTTCACTGCCGACCTCCTTGCTAGCTATAGAAGTATACATGACTGCACTGCCTGAGACTGCATTTACTGTGTGTAAATGATAAAGGCGCTCTTTGGACAGCCCTTTTAATGGTTTCACCAGACCCATGTTAAACCTTCCTAGCTCAGCCTTGCTTCTCTTCAAATCAAATACTAAAGCAGCTTTTATTCATGCCTGGGTAAGGGTTTGTCCTAGCTTTTTTCATGGAATTTGCTTGTGTCCAAGACCAAGAAATGTCTTAGACTGGGGTTCTAACTTCACAAACAGGAGTATGAAGTCACTAGCAGAGAAAAACCAAAGAATCCAAAGGCTCAGTTCAGGCTTTTCATACACTCCAAGGACCCAAAGGCCAACTACTTTTAATGGCTGACTAGCTCATTAGCCTCTCTCCACTATGTTTTTCATTCATCTACCTTATACACTTGTGTGCTTTTATTATGCCTGACCTCAGAGAAACTTTCTAGTACTGAGGTGTTAGCCACAAACCAGCCTTATCACAACTATTTCTCTGCACTGCTTCCATATCACGTTTCAAAATCTTACTTTGATTCATCAGCTTTTACCTTCTTTCTCCCCATCTGTTTCACTATTTACATTTTGCTTAAGATGCTTTAGGCCATAATTCATCTGAAATACATACCCAGAGGCAGTTGCAATTGTTCTGATAAAACATGTGGGAGCTGGTGGTGCAAATTTCCCCCAAAACAGATCAAAGAAATTTAATTTTTCTACTGAAATTTCCATCTTCTACTACTGAGTAAAAGTATCAGTTCTGGTTGAGTCAAAGAAAGAGCAGTCAATGAGTTGACTGGTGAGAAAAGATAATTCAGCTGAAGTAAAAATACTAAAGGAGGCCTACAAGAAATCTGGAGAGGGACTTTTTACAAGAGCATGTAGTGACAGGACAAGGGGGAATGGCTTTAAACTGAAAGAGGGGAGATTTCAATTGGCTATTAGGAAGAAATTTTTCACTATGAGGGTGGTGAGACTGGAACAGGTTGTCCAGAGAAGCTGTGGCTGCCCCATCCCTGGCAGTGTTCAAGGCCAGTTTGGACAGGGCTATGAGCAACCTGGTCTAGTGGAAGGCGTCCCTGCCCCTGGCAGGGGGGCTGGAACTGGATGACCTTGAAGGTCCCTTTCAACCCAAACCATTCTATGATTCTATATCTCCTGCATCTCAGATCGGCACCATCATGCATAGCAAGTCACCAGCCTAAGGGCTGTTCTGGAATAGGACTTGCTTGCATCTAACTGGATTCATTCCAGTTTGTATTAAAAATGTCCATTGACAAGGCAAATATAATATTTATTTATTCAGTGCAGAGCAGCTCTAAAAAGAGAGTCCTGAACAAGAATAGTGCAGTGTAAGATGGTCAATGCATCCACATTTTCAGAACAGAAAGACCCAACCTCCATCCCAGCTGCACAGAGTGGTATTTAAAACTCCAATCTTGCAAGGACACAGAGACAATGGATTAATCTAAAAATGTCTCTCTGTCTGCCTTTCTACCTTATGAGGTCTTTCTGTGCATCCCATTGCGTTTCCAGAAAGAGTCTGAGTTTCTGAAAACGTAAATGCAGAAATAATTTTTCACCCAGCTCTGGTCAGTGTCTGCTGACTCACATCCAGATTCCTCTCTAGTATCTGAATCTTCCATTGACTCCATAGAAAATTTGTGGTTGACCACAGAACATAAAGATAGCTAACTAAATAGCATAATGCATATTATTTGTGATGCAACAGTAAGCACAGGAGAAAGAATACTGGGTTGCAAAATGTTTTTCTTTATGCTTTGCATATTTTTTGGAAAAGGAAAGAAAACCACATTAGGCAAAGCAATGCATTTGTTTTGACTCAAAGACATTGGCTCACACAGAAACATTGCTGCAGCTAGTGAGAGTTCAAGTCTTTGTTGCCCAAACCATATTAAAAAAAAAGAAGTTAAAAAGCCTTTGAAACTCAAATGTTATTTGTCATCCCAACCAAATGTAAATAAATACAGCAGCTTAGTGACCAACAATACACAACAGAATGACTCTTCTGGGTAATTAAGTATCAAAGCAGAGCTGAAACATACTAAGAATATTCTTTTTTGGCAAGACAAAATTGGACTCAGCATGAGAAAATAAGAGAAGGGGGGAAGAATAGGTTGGCACTGACAGAACCAAAACATGCTACACTTCAGCCTCCTTGAGTTTTACACCAATTTCCATTTAAGAATAGAATTTAGTTGAATTAAACATCATTGGAGGGATGGTTTTATTTTTCAGATGGTCACTTGGTGTTTGAGTCTAAGGGTTACATGAAAAGAGAGAAGTCAGAGAGGCTTCTCAGTTAAACTTTTCCTTTTCCAGATAGGGTGACTATTCGACTATCAAATAGGAGCTTCCTAATTCTGACTACTAGAATTCTACTATCCTTTCCACAGTATTTTTGTTTTTCTTCAAGATCTGCAACAGCTCAATCTAAAAACTAAAACAAAGCAAAAGCTTTTATCCATAGCCTGTATAATGGCAGGGAGGTAGGTACAATCACACAAATACTGAGGAGAACAGGGAAACCAAAATTAAACTCAAAAATACAAATGGAAGACAACAGGTCCTGTCTAGTTGGAAAGAGTTGTAAAAAAGTCACTTAAAAATGTCATCAGCCTTTATTCACAAGAGCGGTCAGTAATAACTCAGTGATTCTGCTGTGTTTTAAAAGGCTGGGAGCCTCTTCTTGTCATATGATAATAGCACTATTTTGTCTTTTAAATCTCAGAGCAAGAATCTAGGCCACTGAAAATGTAAGCATGTACCAAAATGGGCTAAACATTTAAGACCATCCACATGTCCCATCTTCATCTGGCAAACAGAAAATGAAATACTATTTACAGCCCTTTGATATTTCTTTGTTTCTCATGGGAAACTAGTTGATGTTGTCTATTGTCAGCTCTCATTGTTAACAACACTCACAGAGAGTTTATTAATTTTATGTCTTGATGCCATCTGTCCAAAGCAACCTTTCAATAAGGGTCACATTAGACCACATTAGACCAATAAACAGCAAAGTATCATATAGACATCAGGATTAATTCACTAAGTGGAATTCAAGAAAACTGATGTTGAAATTTTATGTATTTCTTATTTTAAAACAGAACTCTCGTCAGCCTCAGGATTTCCTTGATCTTTAAGTTGTAGAAATACACAAAACTAAACAATAGTTTCTTACTCCGCTGATTTCTTCTGTCACACAATATATGAAACCAAGTTCAAAGAACATTCCCATTGGAATATGCTCCATCTTCCTTTCTTGATCCTATTGAAAATCTGGGAATGAAGTAGTTCATATGTGAAATAATGCCTAGTTTCACCCATTCAATGGATGCCAAGTTATGACTTCTCCCACTTGAGAGAGCAACTTTTTTAGCTGGCATTGAAGAACCCTATACTGTCAGAATACATGGCACATCATGGGACTCACTTTGAAAAAACTGGTCTACTGGACATCCACCTGTCAGAGAAGTGGAAGAGCCTGCTAGGCTGGGGAAGAGGGCTTTAAACTAAAGTTGCCAAGGAACCTTAATCCATCCCACACCTACCAGTTGGATGGCAGAAGCCCAGAGCCTGGAGAGGGATCACAAGTCTGCAAGCAGCACAAAGGAATTCCTGTCACTCCCTCTCTCCAGCCAATAAGTCAGCTTCATCAGGGGATCAACTTAAATGCATCTTAAATGAACAAGATGGGGACAGCAGCTGGCACAGAGGGAATGAGACCAACCAGAGAACTGGTTAGCAGGTAGAAGCTTAGCCATAGGCTTGACCTAGATTCATTACACTAGAAGCCCAAAGCAACTCTTACAGCTCCTCCAGTTTAAGGCTAAACCTTATTGCAGATGCATGGTGTCACATTCAGAACATTATCACATTATTCTTTTAATATATATTTATAGTATCTTCAGTGGTGCTTGTCTCCTCTACAGACACCAAAAACCCAGATGATCTGCACTGCTTGATTTTGCACCTAGAAAAGAGGCCCACACACCAACAGAGAAGGAATCCATGTTGAACTACTGTCAGATAGGAGGAAGGCAAAAAAACCCCTTACGATAAAACTTCATGAAGCAAGGCTCATTCTACCTATCTGACAAAAACCAGGAGATTAGAAATAGATAACCAAAGAATTAAAAAAGAGGGGGTTTGAGAAGTTATGTGGGTAGTGTAGCTCTGAATTTGATCTACAAAACAGCTTTCGTCAAAACAATTAGATTGTTCTCCTCCAAGCCATTCATCATCTCAGATATTTTTCTAATTTTGACTTCTACCCACTAGAGAGCAGAAACCTTCTAAATAATTATCATCTAGGGATTCCTCAGATGGAATTTGGACTGGCCTACGAAATTCCTCCAGATAGTGCTCCTTGACTTTTTCCCATAGACCTCATTATTGCAGTGCGATGCTTGGAATGCCAGCTTCACTCTGCAGAAATCAGCCTTCTGCACAACAATGTCAAATTCAGTCACTTAGTAAATTATGAAAGATTATGAAAAATAAAAGTATGCTCCAACTTTTGTGTTTGAGCAATAACTTGTTTCTAGGATTACTTTGAAGGAGATGGGGGGCAACCAAATAAGTAACTGTGAGGTTTTTTTAAGGGTTGTTAGATTAGCAATCTCAGAGAATGAAGTCTTTCACTGGTCTACAAAGCCAACCAGTGAATGGCAGCAACAGCCATGTCAGCCCAGTTAGGCACAGACTGATTTCCAGTTAATATTTGACTACTTTGCATTTTCCATCCAGGATGCCAGAGTGGGAGAGTAGCTTTAGTGACCCTTCTCGTAGCAAATCACTTATTCCATACACGTCATTGCCCATCAAAAAAATTGCATTCCATCCTGAGGAACGTGTTTGAAACGCCACACAGGGAAGGCTTCAGGTGATATGTTATCTCTTCCCCTAGCCAAGTTTGTATGCTTTCTTGCAATACACAAGCACAAATATATCTATAATCACTTTTAGTCAACATTCAACCATAGTAAAGTTTATGTTTCTTTCTATGGTACGCATATAATTTCCACTGCAAGACCAAGCAATTCAGTTTTCAATCTCACCTAAGAAAGGAGTAATTTCTGTTCTCATTTTACAATAGGCTGATTGTAACAAAGGGAAAATAACTAACTTGAACAGTCACAGACATTCTGTGAATGAAAAATTTACATGGGGGCCTCCCAGTGTGTCAAACATTGTTTTAGCATTGGTTTTTGCTTTGAGTTTGGTAGGGGTTTTTTGGTTGGGTTGTTAGGTTTTTTTTTTCTTTCCCCCCCATTTGGTTTTCTTGTTTTCATTACAGGGAAAAGAGAGGAGAGAAAAAAAAAAAAAAAAGAAAAAGAAAAAAAAAGGCAACTTTCTATGTAAGAAACAAATGCTTCATTTCTTAGAAACACAGAACTTATTTCTGTCAAATTCTTTCAGGGAGAGGGGACGGTGACAAATGTGGCAGAAGGTGATAAACTGCTGTTCTCTTTAGAAATAGCAATTCTGTTGCTGTTGATTTCTTTCTTTGAGCCAGAACCAAAGCGCATGTTTTACGCAGGCTGAAGGACCTCTTTATACATCCATAAATGACATCCAAACTGTTAAAAATAATGGGAGGAGGAGGAAGGAGAAAAGAGAGGAAGCTTCAGACAAGCCCTACGTACTCTTTTGTTCTAAGCATACAAAACAGCAGTATCTTTAGTGCCCTACTGGAACTGTAAGTAGGACCTCTTGTGCTTGGCAATTGACTAGACATCTGTGAAGATTCTACATGGTTTTAAAAACTCCATATAGTTAACAGAGACTGTGATTTATCATCCCCCAAACTGTGCAACACACATCAAGATAGATCTAATAAAATTTCATACAGACATTCATGGAAAAGCAAAATGATTTTCTATAATCAAAAATTTCTACTTGTGCACCACAGTTTTAAAGGTTCTTGCCTAACTGGGATTCTTGAAATTAGGATGCAAAGCTTAAGAAGTACCCAGTTATTAACTTTCTTCATTCATTTTAAGAGGAAGATATTCCCTGAGTGCATTCGGAAGTCGTATGTGGTATATACATCTACACTCTGACATGAAATCTCAAGTTGTCTTGAACTATTTGCGTTTCTTCCATGAGGTGTTAATGGCCTAAGACGAATGAGCAGACCAACCAATTGCAAACCAAGCTCTCCTAGTTTTAAGTTCAAACACTCATAAAAATTACTCTATTCTCAGAGGTGGAGATTTCTCTGTGGATCAATTTGTCACTATTTTCAAATGCCTGCCTCAATACAGAGACATTTAGTCATATATAGCAGTCATAGATTTGTTTTCTCTCTTCTGGTGCCCCATGCATCACTTCCCTGGTAACGTGTCCACAGCCAAGTAATTATGGACCACGCTAAGTAAATTTTCTTACTAAAGCAGAAAAGTGAAACAGAAACTTAACCACACACACTCCCAAACTACAATTTCACCAGTTCAATCTTGTCTTTACAACCGCAGACTTTAGCAGTTACGAAAACAGCTTCTTCCAGGAAATAGAAAGCTGCACTACTTCAATGAGAGGTACAATTCTGAACAGATGCAGCTAAGCCCTTACAAATCCCTTGGTAGACATAGTTATTTCAGTTTGAGAGCTCAGAGTGTGGCTGGGAATCGAAGCACTCTAAAGATGACTTAAATCAAAGCAGCTTCTCCTTCAGCATGGTGATTTCTCCTACTTGGAGTTCCTTCCACTTTGAGAGAATGGATATAAATCCATCTCTGAAAGCAGTACACACTGTTCACTAGATTGTGTGAAGTACTGTTCTTTTTTTAAGGAGAAAAAAAGGAGCTTTTTTCCTCATGTCTGCTGGTACAGCTTAAAAACTTGTTATAATGACTTGGTGCTGGGTGACTACTTGGCTGTAGAACACAGACAGAAAGCTTCTTTCCAGTTTAAATGCAAAGGGAAAACTCAGCACTGTGGTATAAAGGAAGTGTGGTGACACATGACAAGTACTCTTGTACCCACAAGCATGTGCCAAAGGTGGGGTTTTCAGTGTGTTTTTGAGAATAAGACTGTATGCTAAAAAAAAAAAAAAAAGTCATGTGACATTTCTGCCTCTGCACTTTCCGCTACCTCCCCACCATGCTTATTAGTGCAATTAGATTATTTGCTCTGTTCTCTTTGGACTATCTTTATATGTCCCACGTGAAGATGGCCAGTCCAGCTACTTGTACTGAAGTCATCTCAAGAATGTGAGCAGAGAGACACAGCTGAAGCACCACTCAGCCTTAATGAGACAAACTACCATGGCCTTAGCTGCAGCTGGTCTCCCACAAGAAAAAATCCTGGGACCACTCTGTACTAGAAAGGAACTAAGCATTTTGCTGGCTGGATTTGTCTGAAGGATGAGAACAGCTTTTTGATCCTGTTCTTTTAAAGTTTTACCCTACTCTTTCCTTTACTCTGAAATACCCAACACCAAACAGACATAACAACATAAGAGGATTGTCACACACTGCACAGTGTAAAGACTGATTTTCAGCCTCCGAATTGTAAGCAAAATCTGTCCACAAGACATAACCTGAGCCCCATTTATATACCAGCATCCCCACTGCAGGCTCTATGTATTATAATATTCACTCCTAGTAACTAAAAGAACAATCCCTGTTTATGCCTACAAATAGCTGCATTAAATAATTAGATATTTTAAAGAACAACACCACCAGGGTAACCATTCATAAGATCATAGAATAATTTAGGTTGGAAAAGACCTTTCAGATCATTAAGTCCAACCTACTTCATCAGAGTAAATACAAACGCTCAATGTCAAGAATTTCATTCTGGATGCATGGTAATGTAATAGAAAGTAAAATACAGATAACATTAATATCAAACATTAAGAAACAAGCTACTAAGAATTATCACAGTTCTAGTCATAAACAGTTTACAGTGGAATAGAATATATTTTTAAAGAAGAATCAGCATGTTAATGGGATGTTTGTTACCATGACTAACAAGCAATCCTATTTTCCACTGATGTCTCTAAGATACATCATTCATATCAGTAACTTGACTTCAATTTCCTGTGATCATTTATCAGTCGTTTATAAAATAAATTTGGAAATAAAGCACTGAAGTGATCTTAATGGAGAAGCTTTTATTACAGAGCCCTGGAAGAGGTTCTTCAACATTGCAGCCTACGCTTGGCTTGCACTCAAGATCCCAAATGAGTTCTGACAGACAAGTACTTGGCTTGGCCAACATGCATGTTTGTAGGAAGACACAAAATATAGATTTCTAAAGGCATAAGTAACAGTTAAATGCCCAAGTCTCATAAGTTTTAATAGGACTCATGCACCTTGTACCTTTGAAAATCCCTTTGAAAAAAAGTCTATCACCTTCAACAAAACTGAAAAGAATCAGGTTTAGATAACCTATTTTTTACTCCCATTTACATTTAAAGATGACATAATGCTCCAAGCATGGACAAATTAGTCTAAGTTTTTTAGATTATTTTGAGATCAGGAGAGCAGTGGATGTTGTTTACCTCAACTTTAGTAAGGCTTTTGACATTCATCTCTTAACATGTAACATCCACACAGATAAACACAGAAAACTGGAAGAACTGTCAGGCCCAGAGGGCTGAGAGCAGTGTTACAAAACCCAGTGAGGCAAGTCACTAGTGGGGTACAGCAGGGTCAACACTGGGACCAAAACTGTGTAACATCCTCATTAATGACCTGCATAATGGAAGAGTCCACCCTCCACAAGTTTGCAGATAACATAAACCTGGGAGGAGCAGTGCATACACCAGAAGGTTGTGCTATTCAGAGGGATCTTGTCAAGCTGAAGAAATGGTCCAACAGGAACCTTGCGAAGTTCAACAAGGAGAGGTCAGACAGTTTCCATCCTTAGAGGTATTCAAAACTCAACTGGACACAAGCATGGGCAAACTACTTTAATTGACCCTGCTTTGAGAAGAGAAGGGAGGGCTACAAATCACCAGAGACTCCTTGCAACCTCATCAGTTCTGCGATTCTGCATCTACAGTAGAGTTTCATGATGACTATACACTGATGCATATTGCAATATACGTAGCATAAAAGTACAGTATGCAAACATACAAGCCATACTATCTTCCATAGTATAAAAGTACAACAGGCCAGCTCCTTAGGTAATAACTTCGCCGTGGAAACTAGTCCTATGTACATCCGTATGCATCAGTTGAATTTATGAACATGAACAAGGTTTTGTTCTGAAGAGTAAGTTCCAATAGTACCCTGATCAAAATGCGTCTACCAGAACTATTTTTAACAGCTCAGCATCTTACATGAAACTACTCTAATAATTGCCTTAATCAACATCATAACTTCTAATACAACTTGCAATTAACATATGGTAAATAGCATCTGCCAATTAGACTATCATGTGCACTGAACATGTGATTCTTGTTTTCACTGGAATGCAGCTATTTGTGCTGGATCTCATCCAGGGTCTCTTCTTTGGCCTCTAATGCTCTTTGGATGAGCAACCTTCAACTTTCTGCTGCAGTTAAGCGGAAGACAAGATTCCTGCATGTATGAATGAGGTCACACATATGAACCTTGAAAGGAGATTCATTAGTCATTTTTAGAGCTTCAGTACTTTAAAGTAGAAGAAAATAAATCACAGAACACATCCACTTCATCACTGCATACCATCATCACAGACAGCAAAGTTAAATCTGTATTAATCACATATATCCCACCATTTCTCATTTTATTCCCTGTCCATCTTTTCCCCCTTTTTCTTTTTAAACTTCGTGGCCTAGAAACAAACACAGGCATTTTATCATTTTATACAGTTTTTCAAGATCACGTCTCTGCTGTGGCTGAGTGTCTTCTATGAGTGGCTAAAGATTCAGACTTTCCGGGGCCACCTATAATTGCTCAACATGTCAGGACTAGATGGTTTATTGACAAATAATCAATCAATTTTTTATTAGTGATCGCTTTTCCTCGGATGTGCAGCTTTCTCTAGAACAAGGATTCTTGAATAGCAACGAGTGACCGCTTCAAAGCTTTAAAGCATACACATATAGGCTAAAGGACTGACTTGCCCCATGCACGGTTTTGCAGAGAGCTCACAGCCTCTGCTCCTGACAGATCTGCAATACCCAAACACAGAGTGCCCAGCAAACCACAGAGTAGAAGTATCAGATGTGAAGCCCCTCAAATCTCCTGCACATTGAAAAAACAGTAGGCAACTAGGAACCCTAAGCAACCTTACAGTCAAAGCATGAAGGAAAGCAGAAAACTATCCTTAAACTTCCATGTGTTCTTTGACTTCCAAAACCAACAAAGGAACATGTTTCAAATTTGGGGAGGAAAAAGAAAGAAAAAAAAAAAAAAAGGCGGTTCACAGAAGGAGTTTCTACTTCTACCTGCCTCAATAACTCGTGCTAGAATTCCAAAACAATATGAAAAGATTGGTATGGTGACAATTCTACTTAGAGTCCCAGAGGAAAAGTATGCTAAGGAGACAGCCACTGTCACCATTATCAGTCAAGCTAGAAAAAAAACGTTTGAGCTTTTGAAAGACACCCTTTTACCAACAAGAGAAAGCTGTGTCCAGAGACTCAAGACAAGACTTACCTGCCTAACTTTACCATGTGATTTGGGGAAAGGGTCTGGGGTGAGATTGGTGTTAGGAGTTTGCCTCAGAGCTTCTGAGGTTCGTTATGAGCAGTGCAAGAAGCTTTGCTTCAGTCTGAAAGGCAAAGCTCAGCTGTCATTTCCATCTGTGTAATATACATAGCAAAGGTTTACGTGAACGTTCCATCATGTGTTCTTGTTGCTGTCAAATACAGAAAAGGAAGAAAATGGAAACATGAATCACTGAAGTCATTTTCCTTCCCACATACAACCTCAGGCTGAGATGATGTCAGATTTTACAAGCAAAACAAGTTTGAATGGCAGCAACATTTAAGAGGAGGAAATCCAAAGGAAACTTGTGTTCATCAAAAAGTGGTGCTGATGATCCAATAGGCAGCAT
>JANEMJ010043982.1:0-18901 GCA_024361745.1 Cacatua alba
GATTCAGTTTCTGTGTATTTCCCCTATCACTTGTACCTCTTTCTTCTTTGTTTTTTTCCTCTTCCCCCATCCCCGCCAAATGTGTGGACAGATTATCACAATCACAAATTTTAAGCGAGAGAAGAAGAATGAGGCAGAAGGGCTGTATCAAGGTTTTGTTGGAAAAGACGGAGAAATAATGTGGAAGGAATTTCTGACAATATTGGATCCTTTATCCCATTGCTGTGCCTTCTAGTCATGCCTTTCTCCTTTGGGGGGAGGGAAGATCGCTTTAATTTCTTGAGTTTGTTTACGGTTTTTGAAGAGTGGCTTAGGTTTTATGCCCTCCTTCTACTTGCAGGAAAGTGGCTGTGATGACAGTCTCAAAACAAATGGAGCCAGTGTCACATGTGCCTTGCAAAGTGAGCCCGTATTGTTTATTATTTGGGAATAGTGATGAGTCCTCCACTTTGGTCCATTCTGCCAGGACCTCTCTCCTATTTCTTTCCTACTTCCTATTCTGTCATAGTTCTAAATAACTGTCAAGGGCAAGAAATGCCGTTTCTAGCATTTATTTAATGTAGTCAGTAATCTGGTGTCTGTTTCAGTCCTTGGGTTCCAAGTAAGTTGAAATAACTATTATTCACCCACTAAAAGGATTACAGAATTCTTTATGCACAAAATATGCTGTCATTACAACTGCGTTTTCTCCAAGAAAATGTTCCCAAGTAATGCTCAGCCAAGCCAAATGGTTTCTTGCTGATCTGTTTCTACAAGCATTAGTAAATACGCACTTTATTATCCTGCTTGTCTTAGTTTCTCCTAGAGTAAATTTTGTGCTTTCTTCATTGTGGCCCTTCTGGGTGCAGAGTTCCATATTGATGGTCACAGAGGCAATTCGTTGTCCTTGGTGTAAACTACTACTAAAATTTCTTGATGCAATGATTGTCATAAGCAGCTTAATAAAATCAGGTTTTGTGACTAGTATTTTGTTGTTTAACGCTGGACAAGCAAAAGTGGGTATGCTCATTTGCTTTGTGGTCCTGCACCGGTTCCTTTTCAATAAACTGGGAAGCGGCTGTGGAAGTGTAATCCTAACAACTAGGAGACTTCGAGACAGAGCATCTCTTAGCCCTGGATTTAAGATGTCGTAGAAATCGTACTATGAATGCTTACTGTGATTTGCCCTTGATGTCAGAAGCTACCAGATTTTGGTTTAGAATCGTAGAATCATGGAATAGTTAGGGTTGGAAAAGACCTTAAGATCATCTAGTTCCAACCCCTCTGCCATGGGCAGGAACAATCACTACTATTTCTGTTTATTAGTGTGTGCACATGAACAGGTTATGCTGGATATGAGCTTTTTACACTATCGTTTTACTCATATTTAAACTAGGAAGATAATTGGAATGAAACAGCTCTTGCTGTGAAGTGCTGGTAGATATCTGTACCTGGTAGATATCTGTACCTTCTGTTTTAGTGAATCTTGCACAGTGCATCATCGCTTGATGACACCCTTCTGTTCATAATGTGCCCTAATTTTTGCAACCAAGTGGCAGTTTGGAAGTTGGACTAAAACGAATTCTTAAAAAAATGTTGATATCTGCCTCTGGTGTTATAGCACCGTGCAGAACTGGGATGGATTTTTGTGCTAAGTGGGTGCCAGGTATATCTTCTCACTTCAGTTTCACAGGTTGGTTCTGGGTGTGCTGTTCATTTGTGAGACACAGATGTTTTCCCAGAGGGGCAGAAGTCTCCACATTTGCACATTAGGGATACCAGATGGTCATAGCTAAAATAGTTGTGAGTAGGTTGATATAGCATAGTGTGATCCAGATCAGAGCCTTGCTGAGTCTTTGAACATGGGCATTTTCTATCCAAAATGTCACTGCAGGTGTGCATACATGACATTCAAACATAAGAGACTCATTATATGCATATACAAAGAAACTTCACAGCTACCTGATAGGCACTACTCGTGTTCTGTTAAAACAAGATCATATTATTTGCTATAGGCCATGTTTCTCGTGGTGCTTCATTTGACAAACTGATGGCTCCATTCAGAAGGTCACTGATCATTCAGCCACACCAGAGGGAAGTGGCAGTGCAAAAGTGAATGGACAACTAGTGCTTTATTTAAATTACTTTTGGAGAGAAGAGGAAAGAATTTAGATGGCTTTTAAAAAAGTTCAGGTGAAAACAAATGGATTTGTGAGTGAAGATGATGTAAAATGATGCAATCAGTAAGTTATTCATCCTGTTGTCTATTCTAATATTGTCTACTGGCAAGAAATGATTTGAAAGTGTTGTGAACTTACAGCTCAACACTGATCAGGCTGAGAGAGCCTTTGAATCCTTTGAATTTTCTGAGTTCCTCTGCAGCTGCCTTAAATGTGAAGGTCCTATGGAAATACTATTTTGAGTATGAAAGGGATAATAGGCTTTGTCCATATTTGCATGCTGTACAAGCACATAATAAGAATGTCAGGGTGCAGTGAGGGGCAGTGAGTCCCTGGGGCTGCACTGGCTCTAAATTGATCCTTAGCCCCCAGAGCCAAGCCCCCAGCAGAGGGAATGCACTGGAGCCCATGGACAGAGTCCTCTGAAAGTTAACCTCAAACAACAACCTCTAGAGCAGATCCTACAAAAGCATCTTTACATGGCTGCAGTATCTTTGGACTTGCCTCTCAGGTGGTGAGTAGAGACAGCTTTCACCCTCCACCTTAAGAGAGATTACGTTGTAATGGTTGGACTTTATGATCTTAAAGGTCTTTTCCAACCTCGTTGGTTCTATGATTCTGTGTTTCTCTTGCTTTTTCTGCACTATGCCTTAGTGTTGTGCTTGCTAGACCTCGTGGGACAGCTGCGTGTGAATGTGCTGGCTTCTTAATCTGGCTGATGTCAAGGGGCAAAATTATCTGAAATGGTGTGTTGAACATTTTTGCTTTGAAAGAAATGCTCAGAGGTATGAAGTGACTTGCTCAAGGTCACATGGCAGGTAGAGGGGAGGAAGTATCCCAGTCCTTCAAGTCTTCCTCCTGCCTTGCCTGATGGGCAGCCTGCCCCACGGGCATACCTTCTTGTTGCTAAGAGAAGAGTAAAGGGTCAGCCTCTTGTTTAGCAGTGATGAAATAAATTCCATTTTCCATTTAGAAAATTATCAGGTATCTCCAAAGTAGATCGCATACTTATTTGGTTCTGTTTGCTTGATTGGATACAGTGATGTGTTTGTGCAAATGAATACAGTGCTGTGAGTAACATATCTGTTCTTATGAAGAAATCTGCTCCCCAAAAGCTGCTGTGGAGCTATTAAGAACCTAGGAGATGCTCATTAAAATACTCTACCACTAGTACCTCTTGAAGTTACCAAAACCCCATTAGTTTATTTTCCAGTAAGAAATACAACAGATATTTTAATAGGCAGTCTGTAGAAATGGTGTCACAAAAGGAGAGAATCAAAGTGAAATGGTTAAGTTGCCATTAATTGTTATTTTTCCTGTCCTTCATTCGCCTTTGATTTAAGAGTTTCTTCTTCTTTTCCTTAGGGAGGAAAGTAGGTGTGGGAAAGGCATTTACTAGGCTGAGACCATATTTCTGCTGTTAGTTGCTCTGCAGCTTCATCCAGAAGAGTTTATTTCTGTTTTTCCCCCCTCAGGGCTCACTGCCTTGGGAAGTGCTTTAGATAGGAACCATGATCCCCTAGCTGAATTACAGCTCCTGCTAACAGTTTGCCCACAGATCAGCTGTGATTCTCCAGAGCCTTAAAATACTCGTATGTTTTGTTCAGGACTTCAGGCTCGCTTTTTAAAGACATCGTTTATAACAGAAAGAAAGGTATTACAAGGAGCTTTTACATTCTTAAGGCCAAGATAGAAATCATTTTCAGTAGTCAGAAGTTAGTCAGGTAGTGAAAAATCTTTTGATGACAAGATTTCTGTATTTTAACACATTTGATGCCCATTCAGCAAAATAAGATAGAATTATTAAAGACAGATCCGTGACTTGGGTAATTGCACGATGATCCATAAAAGAGATTTTATTGGAAAATAAAATGTCAACAATGGGATTTTTAATGTCAAGGTAAAATTACATTTCACAGTACTGGCTGTCAAAGGAAACGTTTCCATCTGTATTTTGTGAGTATATTTTTCCTGTATAAGAGATCAGAGAAATCAAAATGCAATACTTTTTGAAAGCAAAGTGAAATTATTATTTAATCTCTTTCCATGTTGGGGTGCTAAGCTTTACTCTCAGGAAGCAGATACCTGCTTAAACTGTAGCTAATCTAGTGTCTCCTGAAGTTTACAGCAGCATAGCCAGAACCATATTTTGGTCTGCTATCAGCAACAAAAGGTTTTGGATCTCTTCAACTGTTTTTGTTCTAAAATAACGTTCACACTGCTGGAGCTCTAATAATTGTCTCTGTTTTCACATCTTTCCTTCCACGTTGTCTCTGTTTTCACATCTTTCCTTCCTCATTGTCTCCAGACTCTGCTAATGTTAGAATTAACATAACATAAATTACTTCTTTGCAGTCAGTGCACTGAGATCTAAAATTGCTAGTAACGTTACATCTTATAACCCTTGATCCATGTGTCTGTGTGCAACTGTCTTAATCGATGAAAGCTTCTATCTTATCAAAAGTCAACTTGCTTGGCTTTTAAAATTACAAACATTAGCTCTCATTCTGCAGGAAGTAGTTTAATCAGTTGGTTCATGATTGCTCAGTCAGAGTTCTGTTTCATCGGTGCAGCACTTTGCTGGCACGTCCAGATAAATGCAGCAACACTTCTCATGTTGTGAAACTTCAAAAATATCTCACATCAACCCCAGTTAATATGAAATGGAATCACAGCTGCATCTCTCCAAACTTCTGGGAAATACTTCCCAAAACAACTGTTTTGAAACAGTCGCACACTGACAGATGCAAAACAAAAGAAAAGGCATGTGAGTGGAGGCAATGGTGGAATTTATTCTACTGTTAAACATTTCAGACATCTATTGGAATAATTTAATCTCTTTGCATAAATATTTTATCATAATGTTACATTGGGCTATATATATAACAAAATAGTATGCAAAACATTTTAATATAATTGAAATAACATTTGATCAGAATAAAAATACTTTTTATATGTTGAAATGCGTATTTCTTTTCCCCCAAATGGAAAAGAATTTTTTATAACCCACTCCTCGCTTCTTCAGCATATTCCTCCATATTGGGAAGTAGAATTTGAAGTCAAGATATTTCAGAGTTGAAGAGGTAGGAACTTAATGATGCAGTTTTAGGGGTCTGGGGATGAACACGAATTCCTCATGGAGGTAATCTGTGAAATATAGGGTAGGAGGAGGAAATTATTGATGCCAAGCATTTTGTGCTCAAAGCTTACCAGGCATTCGGGTTTTTGAGCAGCAGCAGCAGCAAAATGAGTAGCAGCAGCAGCATAAGCAACCAAGTGGTGCAGATTTCTCATTCAGTGTGGGGTGCTGCTGGGGTGGAGCGATTGGTCTGCTTTTTGTTTTAAATGAGTGTGTAGAAGTCTTACTTAGAGCTCACTGAAAATAAGCAAATCGTCATTCAAGTGCTTTGTGTTGTGGGTGAGATGTCATATTTAATGTGTTGTGGTTGATATGTAATGTTTAATGTGTTGCAGATTCTTTAATGTTTTGCTCAAGAGATCATGTGAACTTCTTAAAAACACTCTCAAAAAGGTAGATGTAATGAAAAAAATCTACAGGAAACTCTTGGGCTACTTACACACGCTTGAGACTAGCTTTGTAATACTTGTAAAATTCACAAGTGGTGCTACTAAGAAAAGATGGATTAGATTCTGGAAGCTGCTTTATTTTCTTACCATGACAGGATTGTAGGTGTGAACAGTTTCTAGCCAGGCAGATCCACAGCATTGCAATTCTCACCCTGTACACCATGGGGAGAGGATCAAGTCTATCCCAAATGGCATTTGGCACCTGGCACCTTCTGCTAGATCTTGTGCTGCTAATGACATTGAAACTCTTTGTCTGTGAGGTCTGGGTTCATGCTCTTTGAAGGGGTGATGATATGGAGGCAAAGCAGAAAAAGTCCTTCTTGTACACGGTACTAGTGTGAGGAAGTCTTTCTATTTTACCTCCACCGCTCCACTTACTCCTAAAACCAAGTCTATGTGTGGTCTCTGGTGTAACCTCGCCACCTCAATATCAGCAGTGTCCTCTCCCCAGGTTTGATGGCTTTTCTGACAATACTAGGTTTTATTGATAAACAGTTGAAGTGTGTCATATTTACGTTGAAGTCCTGCAGAAGGATCGTTCTTCTATCTCTCTTAAAAACAAAACTAAACACAAATTGTTGATCATCATGTGGATTAAGATTTACCCATGTGTAGTTTCTGCATCTGTAGAGCTAAGGGAAGTAAAGGGAAAGGCAGCTCTGGAAATACGGCACAAATCTGATGTGCAGGGTCAGGAATTTCATAGAATCATAGAATGGTTAGGGTTGGAGAGGACCTTAAGATCATCTAGTTCAGATTGTCTCTTAAAATTAGTAATAACAGTTATCTGCATTGACTGTTTTATTTTGTGTTTTTCCTGTTGAATATCAGCATTTGGCTGTTATAAACAGAATGAAAATGCTACTTTACTGTACATAGAGTACTGAAAAACTGGTGGGTGGCAGTGGCTTGTTTCACTTTTGACTGAGCTTAATTCCTACCAATGACCATAAAGGGAAAGGCTCTCTGGTGACTAGCTACTTCTGCCAAGTAAGCACATACTTAAGAAGCATTTCTCGTGTCACTTTTAGGACAAGAACTCTAATTAAAACCCAAACCAAACAAGACCCCATATGACCCCAACCCCAATCTGGGACTCAGAAAAAGAAATTCCTGCCAAAGTATCGTTTACATCAGTATTACATCATCAATTGTGACGTAATTTATTTGCATCAGTGTTAGAATGTGATACTGATCTATCAGAGAGTTTTCTGTGACTATTAAATAGATATAATTTTTTTAAACTCTGTGCCTATCAATTTCTTTAGGTTAACATCCACAAGTAATGAGAGGTCACTGGGTGTATAGCTGCATAATAATAGCTCTGAACTGGCTGCTACTCAGGCCGCCTCATCTTTCTGACCTTTGTGTGTGTGTGTGTATGAGAGAGAGGGAAGAAATATATTCATAAAGTTTTACAACATACTCTAAAAGGTGACCAGCTCAGACTCTTGTCAGACCAAGGGAGGAAAACTATTTATCAACCTGTTTTATGTGAAGTGTGCCTTACTCTTCTATGTGTGATAATACCTAACATCCATTGCAACTGCTCCATCCTATTGATGGTGCATTTGGCTTTCTGCAGGGTGAAAAAGGTGGGGATTTTTTAGCTTCTGAGGATAAAAATCACCTGTGTTTTTCACATATTTCATCCCTTGTTAGCCTTACATGTAATTTAGGAAGCCTAAGGCAGTTTCTAAATGAATGCTATATACTATGACCAATTATGATCTTTCAATAAATAAATCCTGTTTGCTTTTATACATTTATTTTTTTCTTACATCTTCTTTTTTCCTTTTGAAAAATATGCTTTCCAGCTAGCAAAAGCATGCAGAAAACACCCTGACTTCTGTGTATAGAAATGATTCATTTGTGATCTATGTACACTCTTTGTCTTGCTTGGAGAACACAGGGTTTGAGTTGGACTTGGGAGAAATGAGTAATTTGCTTTGCTTTATTAGCCCTGAATTTCATTTTTTACTGGCTAGAGGAATATGTGCCCTAAATCTCAGCTTGCACATTACCCCATTTTGAAGGGCTTGCTTGTGAATAACAGTGTGGTTTTTAATAGCTTATTTGATCAGTGTGGAAGTCTGTTTCAAAATAAATTAAAAAAAAAAAGGTGTTTCCAATGCTTTTGTAATAGTTGGGTAATTGGGGTTTTTGAACTATAGTGTGTATCTGCCTGTGGGAATCTGCTGTAACAGAAATAGGCAAGAAATCAGTGGTAAGCCAGCCACCCCTTTACACAAGCGCTCTCAGTATAGTTTCCTCTATTTACTGTAGCATTAGACATTGCGTCAGAAACCTCTGGATCCAGATAACTGAGATACTGTTAAAAACACTATCCTGTTTACTTCAGCAACAAGATCACAGTTCTGTGTCATTCAGTAATGCAAGCTGACATGATTTAGGAGACAGAGAAACATTTGAGGTCCCATGGAGCATTTGTGCCACTACTGTCACTCAGGCTGACCACCATGGCCCTCACAGCTGCAGCTGGCTTTGAGGAAGTCATCGCTCACCATTCCTGTTTTAGTGGTGGAGTAGGAAGAGCTATGGTTAGACCAGCTAATTGGCTCCATCTTTAATTCTCATTGTCTTCAGTAACAAATGTGCATGAGCTTCAAGTGGTGACAGCTGATATTTCCTAGGTGTAGATGATCTTCTGAAATTCATGGTTCTGAGCAACTAAATAATTGTAAATTACGAATCCTTGCATAGCATGGAGTAAACAGCTAATTTATCTGATCGGCATTCTGCATTTTTTCTCTCTTTTGGCTGCTTCCTTTCAGGTGTAGCCAGTCTACAGGTCACTAACAGCAGAAGGTAAATGTACAAGTATGTGTGGTGAGAATCGAGGTATCTAAGAATAAAGTAACTAAGAATTGAAAGACTTTCTGCCTGTATTAGGTAAACGCACAAATTATTAAGAAAAAGTAAACTAATGGGGTGATGTGATTAGAAAAAATGGCTGAGAGTTATTGCTATGTTTTCATTTGCTCCCTTACAGTAATTTCATTCTAGTGTTAACAGAAATATTTTAAACTTGGTTTCTAAGGAGTATAGTCGTCTATTAATGTGTTGTCTTTGTCCATCTGTCTGCTAGTCTTTGCATGTTCCCAATACATGTTGAACCTGTTGCTAGATTTCCATTTCAACAGAAAGCAGAGATTTATAGGATATGAAATTTCACAGATGTTAGTGGCTGGGTAGAGGCCATTTTAATATTTGTACAGTTCAGCAGTTGCAGGGAACTTCCTCTATACAATATGGGACGCACTGGAAGTTTAGCAGGTTCTGGCATATAGGAATTCAAAGGGACCAGAGCGTTGTGTTGTAGGGGTCCTGGGAAGTGACTAAGGGAAGAATTAAGTGGAAAGCAAGCAACATGCACACGAAAGTCATTGTCAAAAAAGCCTAGCTACTGTTGCTGTTCATAGAGCATGTGGTGAACAACCAAGCAGTTGCACACTTTGTGTGGCCTAAAAAAGCCAAACAAAAGGATTAAGAACCAATTGTTATCATGGCCAAGCACATATGTACCCATCTTTCTGTGTCAGGGACTTGCTGGCCATGTGACCTGAATACCATTGCCTATTGCAGTAATTTCAGTTGACTTACTAATCTTAAGCAACTGCCGTTGGCCTTCGTGTATGCATTCCCTCAGTTGTACCTGGAGGCCCAAGGCTTACAGGGCAGTCCAGGCAATTTACTCCTTCAGAGCTGCACCTTTACACTAGGCAACCATGCTGAGGTTCTGGTAGCATTGTTTCAATGAAAATAAAACAAGTTTAAAGAAACACTATGAGTTTTCTTCTGGGATATTATTTGTGGTCATCCTGGAAGCCAATCTCAATGGCATTTCTGTAAAGAATATGAAAGTTACCCTTCTGCTGTCCCACTTCACAGCCTTCTCCAAAAGAAAGCAACCCCATGCTTTTCAAGATATGGATGGGTTTTGAGCTCTTGAATTAGCTAACTGTCTGCCTGCACAATATATGCCCACTCTATTTGTCTGATTTGGAATTAACTGCTTATCAGGGTTTGTGGTTAAAAAGCAGTTAAGCAATAGGAAAAATCTAAAGTTCACATTGTAATCTGGAGAGAGAATTTGGAGAAACGAAAGGCTGGTAATGGGTAATGTGTTCATTTCCATAGGAAATATATATCGTATAAAAGGATGCTAGAAAGGAGAGCCACAAAAGTGAACAATTGCCACTTGATACAATGATTTATCACCTGTTGACAGTTGTGCCTGTTGGCAGAAAAGTTCATTATGAATGATAAGTTGAGGGCTTAAAGCAGCACAGATGGAAGCCTTGAAGATTTGTCCTTGAATGCTGGTGATGTACAGCACGGGTTCTTTCTTGCTGTAATGGAGTTTAGTGTAGTTTAATGTGGCTGTTAGTCTATTTTAAGATATCTCTGATCAAAAGAATTGTAGAATGAAGTATGTTCATAATTAAACCATGTTGTGGCAATACTGGTAGAGTGCTCTGTAAATGTTTTTATAAATAAATGAAGAGAGGGCTATAAGTACTGAGAATTAACAAAAATCAGAGTACCTGATATTGTAAGCCTAATTTTCATAAAGTGATTTCAGAGCAAGAAGTCTTATCAGTTGAAATATTCATCATCCTAAAGGATCATAAGAAAAACTTGGACCAGACCAGGGTTCGTGGAACCATTCAACCAGTAGAGAATTCTACTTCATGCAGTCAAGAATTAGGCATTTCTGTTGTTATATCCCAAGCAGTGGTTTCTGTTGCATCCAACTTCTTTTTTTTTCCCTCATATATTTTCAGTAGAAATCTTGTATGTATAATGCAGAAGAGACAACAGCAGGGTGAATGTCTCATTGATTACATGTTTTTTTCATGCTCCCTCAGGTGATAAAGGTGAATCTGTATCTTCTCCCTACTTCCCACTCCTGTTCAAACAGATAAGGTGTTTTGTACATGGGACAAGCACCATTAAGTGTGAAAAAGCGCTTGGCTTAAGGACTGCCAAGTAAACAGCTATTTGACCCTTCACAGGCTTTTTCTTCAGAAGAAATTACACTGAAGAATGTGTTAGCCTTGTGATAAGCTTATTTACAAGGCATTTTAAATCTAAGAGGAACAGGGTAACTCAGTTAATATGGGAATTCCTACTGCTTTGTTTCACCTTTTTGTTTGTACCGTATTACCAGTGTATATTACTTTGACTGTTAATCTTTCACTGACCTTGCACAGCTGTCCTCCTGAATTGGTTGACCTTGAGTAGCTGTTCATTTTCCCTTCTGCATTTATAAAAACATTATTTAACATAGATTTCCTGGAATAGAGTAACAGACTGTGGTCTGCATAGTTCAGAACCACTGGTTGCAGAAGTAGCTTGAGAAGTGTGAACAGCATTCTCAAGTCTGATATTCTGATTCTGTAGGGATCAGATATTTCAGGTGAGAGATGGCATCTTTAAAATTTACTCATCCCAATTTATTTCCTGTTACTTAGCTGTGCTTCCTGTTGTGGGTGCTTCTGTGCTGAAAAAGACTACCCAATTAAAGTGTAATGTTGTCTTTACTATCGGCGTTAGACTCAGTTGTGCATGCCTAGTTATGAAATCTAGTGAAATTGTGTGATGATACCATATGCCTCCCACTCTTACTGAGTGTTGACAGGTTTCTCACTTATCTTCTATCTGAATGCTGTAACTACACATAGATGGAGCAGATGGAGTTACTCTGCTTTTAATCAGAGAATATATTTGCTTAGGAAAAACATGCATTTGTTGTTTCCTAATTTTTTTGAGGGGGAAGGAAGTTTTGTATGTTATTTATAGGGTTCTAAGTGGATGAAAGTAGAAATTATCAGAGAATAGCCGTTCAGAGGAGTGTTTTGATAAGAATATTTGGTAGGAAGAAGAAGGTGAAGAAGACAACCCCACAGGGTTGTTCCATGTAATAAGTTTGACCTTCAGGTATAGAAGATATAGATATGAAGAATGGCTCTACCTCTCTTGTGTATGGCTGCCATGCTTGCATGCTTTAGTCAGACCATGTGATTATAATCACAGTATTTCAGCTTGATCCTTATCTGATCTCTAGACAACTTGTTCACTAATTGATTTACAGTAAGAAATGTAATTAGTTCTGATAATGGCTGGTGGTTTTTTTAATCCTGCTATGTGTCTTCTTGTCATCTTATTTAGTAATACTTGCATAAACAGAGACATTTTGGAATATAAACCCTGAGTTTTATTTTCTAAGTACCTGTTAATACAAAGAAGACCGGTTATTTAAAGCATTTGATCTTCTGAACTTATGACATCTCACCACGTCAGTAGTCAGTGAGAACAGCATCCTCTTTAAGTTGGAAAGCTTTTACTATTTGAGATCTTCCTTTACCTCAGTTTTGCTATGGTATGTTAGTCTCTTGTTTGTCTAATATGCATGATTGCTGCTCTTTTATATAGGCTTATGTAATTTTCATGCCATCAATTTTGTAGTTATTTTTGATGAACATTCTGATAGATTGTTAATAAAGGACTTGTATCTACTTCCCTATTTTGATGTTAAGTTGTACTTAACAAAACACATTATGATACCACAAGTCCTAAATAACTCAAGTTGATAAGGAAAAGATACCAGAATACAAGAACATTTAAAACATATGTTGACTAAATTAATTTGGGGGATGAAAGAGAAAGTGATGCATTTTAAAAAACTGTACGTATTTTGGAGGGTCCATTCCAATGCTTATTTCAAGATAGGCTGTGGTTTAACTGAAAAGACTGAGAATAGAATATGCTCCCAAATGACTAGCGTGAAAGGACAACTGACTGGAACCACTCACTCATCACTGCATCTTGTGAACAGTCCGTTGCCGATGCACTGCATGGGTATTGTCTAAGAAAAAAAGCATTTGTGTCCTCAAGAATACAGTAGAATCTACTTTCAGTATCATAGGTCCCCTGCAAGGATTAGTTAAGTCATCACACTTCCAGAACTGTCCATCTTCCCCTCAATTTGTAATGCAAGGGGTCTTCCAGTGCCAAAATTACACGTTACAATTTCCAGTTTTCAGACAGGTGATTTAGAACTGGGAGAGTTGTTGAAAATGAATTTGGCTCCTCCCTCAGTTCCCGTATTAACCAGTCTTTGCAGAGAAGCAAGACCAAATCCCATTCCCAAAAGATATATTCAGCCTCTTGGGTACTATATTGCTACTGGACTGACAGAATGTTTGCACTGACTTGGCTGTAACTAAATAGCAAAAGGTCTGATCAGTGAGAGGAGTAAGCAAGTGATCTCTCCTAGCCTTCTTGCAAGGACAGGCAAGCTGCACTCTGCAGTTCTGCCTGTCAGACCAAGGGTGAAACCACTAATAGCAACTGATGTCAACTTCTCTCTTTGCTGGAGCTAACAAAGAGCCAGGAATATATTAAACACACACAAAGGGAAGATAACAGCCCCAGCCCCACCACAGCAGTACTTCTGGGTACTTCATCCTCCCTTCCAGTTGTGTCTTGAAAACAGCTACTAAGGGGTTAATAATGAGCAAATGCTATGCCTGTCAGATAATGTTACACCAAACCCAAAAGAATTAAAGTCCCATTTAATATCACAAAGCTGAAATCGGACATTTTGTAATTTTTATAGGCAGGCTTTCTGGTACATCATCAGTGTTGTCTATCTGCATGAGGAGGTGATACAGACCCTGCTCAGGGAGCGATTCATTTCTTTTTCACAACCCAGCACTGAGGTCAAGAAGTTCTCTCTGTCCCATTACAGTGTTTGACCACTGATCTTAGCTTTCCTGTCGTCATGGCATCTGGCTTAAAAATTTATCTGCTCTTCTCTCTTCTAGTATTTCACATCATCATAGGAACCTTGCTCTCTCCTGCTTTACATTTTTTTAAAGTCTTCTAGAACTGGAATGCTCCATTTAGCTGTAATTGTTTTCATTTTTTTTAATTGGAAGTCTGTGAGCACTGAAATGGTGAACTTAAAGACACTTTCATGAAAATCTCTTATCTCTTCTGAGGTAGAAGAGACTGTGAATGTCCTCATAATTACTTTTGTGGATATCTTTTTAATAGCCTTAGGGACATACACAAACATTCAATATTAGGAAAGAAGTTAATACAATGGAGAATATCATACTACTAATGAAGCTTAGAAATACATAGAACTCATTAATTGATAATTATGTTGAGAGATAAGCACAATTCAATTGATTTTGCTTTAAGCAAGAAGTTTGTGCAGGTTTTTACTTAGGAAGATGGTGAGAAATCCTGCTATATGATTCCATGTCAATAATTTGTTTCTTGTCATTGGTTCTAAAATGGTGTTGATTTAGTAGGGGTTATTTCTTTCCCTTTGCTTCCCAGTATGTCTTTTTCCTTTGCATGTTATTACAAAAAATGAATTAGCACAGGTAGCAGGAGAGAGCTTTAGCACTGGCCTGTATAGCATGACAGAACATCAAGGAAAAGCCAGGCAGGCAGAAGAGCTCTCTGGAGCAGTGCCCTAGTGGCTTGTTGCATTGCCACCTGCTCAGCCCATAGGCAGCATTATCACACAAGAAGAATCACCTTGGCAGACCAGAAACAAGGCTTTGGCTGGCTTTTGTTAGCCCATGGGGGTGTCTGACCACAGGGTAAGAGAGCGTCTGTCTGCCTTTGGGGTACCTGCCTCTCTACCTTCAGATCCCTTCCTACCTACCGCAAGTGTCTTGAGGGCTACTTTGCACAAGTAACTCACAAACACCTTCATGATAGCTGCTGTCCTTTATGTCTGCAGAAAGTAACGTGTAAATGAATGCATAGCTCTATTTTCATATTGTATCAACTTGTATTTTCTTACCTGTTTTAGTAATAAAGCCAATTGTTAGCTACACATTGTTAGTTGGCCATGAGCATAGGACACAGAAACCCAGTCAATTGCTGTGCTCCACATACCATTGCAGCAATAGAAGGAGGGAAAATACACTGATTGACACGTTTCATGCAGCTGCAGATTAAGATCTCTTTTTCCCTAATTTTGAACATTTCTAGGGGAAAAGCAGGCTGGTTTTTTCAACCACTATTTATACTATGATCTCTAACTTAGTAATTTAATTTAAAGGAAACTGTCAAGTTTAATTTGGTCTCAAATATAAACCTGTAAAAACACACTTTTGTAAGCTTTTTGTGACTCGCCCAGCAGATTTATTTTACATGCTTTTAGAGATAATGTTTTATTTGTGAGCTGGCAAATACCTTTTGGAAAAATTCTTGCTTGAAATGCAATATTTAAAATACTTGATTCTCCTCAAATTTCTTGGAAAATTAGTTTTCTTTTTAAAAAGCTAGTATCTCACAGTAGTATTTACAACCCAAATGAAATATTATTAATAGTCCAGATGAGGAAGTGCATTCATAAAAGGCATAGATGTGTGGAAGAACTGCAAGACTTCAGGACTGCTTTACCCTGTAGAGCTTGTTCTTCCCAAGCTGCTGCTTAAGCAGAAAAGAAATATGACAATTCTGAGAAGAGAGAGATCACAAAACTCCCACAAGTTCTGATTGCTATTTCTAAAATACAAGCTTGAAGACAATTGCTCTATTTTTGTGTTTTCACCCTATTTTATTTTCAAGTAAAAGGTATTAAAATCTTATAGAAGCTGTATAAAGAGTTAGGACTACTCCAAACTGGGATGAATTTGCTGCAGCATGGGAAAGAACTGCCTTAAGGACAAAAATGTAAGGAAGGACTTGAAACAAAAAATCAGTAAAATAGGAAAGCGTAAAAGTAAATGTAAACACATTTGTGGCATCACATCAAAACCGAAAGTGGGGGAGATTTTCAGTGTTGGAATGCTTTGTCAGCTGAGGTCAGGCTTGTGGCTCAAAAATAGAGGGAGTTAGGGTTTTGGGTTCCTGACGCCAAGTGACAGGTACTGCAACCAAACAGCACAAAAGCACTGATCTGCAATAAGCACCCTCTGTCACTTCAGTTTGTTCTAAAAGCATCAGGTGATATCTGAGCAGAAAGTTGGCTGATTCCCTCTCATGCAGAGGATATTTTGGTAGAAAGCCTGTCACGTTGCCTGCCATCGTTGAGCTGGGTAAACATTTTTACTGCTGGTATCTGTTATGTGCAAATCCAGTATTAATGATAGGGGAATCACAGCTTTTAAACACTCGGCAGCATTACAGCCTGACATGTGTCTGTGTAATGTACTGTTGACATGTAAATCAGTGCCATTAATTATTGTAGAAAACTTTAAAAAGCTACCAGTTGTTAGTTTTCCAATAACAAAAATGCACATAGAAAGAAAATGTTTTTCTTGAGCAGCCATTGTGTGATATGAAGAAACAATAAAATCATTAGAAAAGCTACCAGCTGTGAGCTGTTTCAGGTATCAATTCAACACTAATATGTACACTGACTAACGTAATTTTGCCAGTGCTCTTTTTTTTTCCTGGAAGATTTAAAAAATAAAAGGATAATATGTGTTTTGCAATAGCAAGTTATGTAATGAGCACTGCAGTTTGGCTGTATACTGTTATTTTTGAGGAACTGTGTATGAGGTAACAAGTCTCTAAATATAATCTTGGTGGATGAATTAATTTATTCTGACAAATTGTATTTGGGGTATGAACTAACTGTTTTGGAAGCAAGTAAGATAAGACTGGATTCTCAGTTTCCTTCTGTTTTCTGTAGTTCTACTCTTCAAACAAATGAAAATCCCTAACATAAAATGTCTGTGCTTGCTGCTGGCATCAGTAGACTTCAGAAATGAATGCAACTATCAAAGTTATCTCTCTGAAATGCATGTAAATACTACTTCAGGTGGGATTGAGGGCTTTCGCCTGATACCATTTTGTACGTTGTATCTACCTAATTTTTGTGCTTTTGTACTTACCTGCAAAGAATTTTTCAAAATGGAAGAAAATCCAGGCTTCAAGAGACAGTTTCTGGTGAAACCTTCCCATTCCATGTCCTGGAATGCAGGCACAGGGTTAGTGGTTAGGCAGTCACTGTCAGAGCTAAATTTAGGACTCGAAGATTTGTCAACATTTTAAATAGAAATAGAATTTTATTGCAGCTGCAGCAGAGCCTATTACTGCTTCAGGAATTTGATCCCCCCAGAATGTTCATATTCTCTGTGAGGCTTCCTTTTAAGTATGGGGATAGTCTCCTAAATATTCTGCAGAGTAGTACTTGCCGAGTATCTTCGTATTGCAGTGGCCATGCTAAGTATACTTTAGTACTATCGCAATAATTGTCTTCTGCCATCTCATCTGTTTTTTTCCTCCCTGTATGTTGAACAGATGGCCTTAAGCTTTGTGTAGGTGATTAATTAAGCTGCACATAACAAGAGTATCTTTTGAATGCATAAATTCCTCCTAACAGGGTTTTAAGTTCTTTTAGCAACCAGTCTGCTCGGGGTGGGGGGCAGAATATTTTTATTTTTTCCACTTTTCTTTTAAATACATGCAATGCGTGTCTTGAAATAAACGCGTCTGTATGTTGTGCCAGTTGTTAGAAAAGGCTTAGGTTTCAATTCTGCTGGATAGTAAAACTTAACATGGGTATCAGTAAACTGAAAAAGTCAAATCCCGCTGCTGAGAATATAAAAGAAGACTTCTGTGGATGCACTGTAACAAATGGCAACGTGTACAGGAGAAGGCAGGCATTGCTTCATCTGATAAGGTCTGTTTAGAGCACAGGAACCTGACTTCAGCAGCTGCAGTCTGAAATAGCTGCAACATGCGTTAAGAGTACTTGCACTGAAAGAAGAGGTGCCCTTACTGGGAGGTGAAATCATGAGAACAGACCCTACAGACAAATGGCAGCAAACGTTCTGCAGTTACAGGGCTCACTGCATATACCTCTATTATTTCTCACATAGGCCTGGAAGCATTTTTGCAGGTTTCTCATTCTGTAGTCACTGCTGACCTCATTTTCACGTTGGTTTTAATTCTAGGTGATAAAATTGCAGTGCTGTAAAATGGCATTTGCATTTCTATTCGCCATGATTATTTTCCATGGCCTTATTAGCAAGAGGTGGATGTGTATTATAAAGTGATTGAAGGTACTATGATAAACAGTTGCTCCAAATTCTAATTACATTTACTTTTCTTGTATTTGTGCAGCTTTTATCAGTGAGTAGTCTACCAAATGAGTTTATTGGCAAGAATATTCACAGGATTGGTTAATGCAATATAGTGTTTTGCAAATTTTGTTAAAATGTTTCAGAAACACATTCTTGAAAAAAGCCATTCCTTTTCTGTCAATGCTCAACAAAGTATTTGAATTTGAACACTTGAGGTTATGAGTTAAAATGTGTTAGGGTCACGATGTTCAGTGGAGATGCTAGCAATTTAGAGTATCGCGTTCAGCTTTGGGGTCCCCAACACAAGCGGGATGTGGACCTGCTTAAGCAAGTCCAGAGGAGCCCACAAAGATGCTGAGAGGGCTGGAGCACCTCTCCAATGAAACAGGCTGAGAGCTGGAACTTGTTAGGCCTGGAGAAGAGAAGGCTCTGGGGAAATATTATAACAGTCTTCCAATACCTAAAGGGGGCCTACAAGAAATTGGGAGAAGGACTTTTCACAAGGGCAGGTGGTGACAGGATAAGGGGGAATGTTTTTAAACTGAAAGAGGTCAGACTTAGATGAAATATTAGGGAGAAATTCTTCACTGTGAGGGTGGTGAGACACTGGCACAGGTTGCCCAGAGCAGTTGTGGATGCCCCATCCCTGGCAGGGTTCAGGGCCAGGGTCGACAGAGCCTTGGGTGTCATGGTCTAGGGTGAGGCATCCCTGCCCATGGGATGATCCTTAAGGGCCCTTCTAACCCAAACCATTCTGTGATGATGATCTGCAGGTTCTGGGGAGGGTTTCAGGTCTCCAGGAGCCTCTATGATGTGTCTTAAAAACAGGTTAAATTTTGAATGTTTGTCCTGGGTTCAGCAATAGCAGTCATTTTTCTCCTTTTTAGTAACTGGTGCAGTGCTGTGGTTTTGACTTTCAGCCTGGGAACAACGCTGATAACACCAGTGTTTTTAATTGTTGCTAAGTAATGTTTACTCCGACCAAGGGCTTTCTGAGTCTCATGCTCTGCCAGGGAGGAGGGGAAGCCAGGAGGAAGCAGAGACAGGACACCTGACCCAAACTAG
>JANEMJ010043984.1:1758-18848 GCA_024361745.1 Cacatua alba
TACTGCTCTACCCCTTTCCATCAGTTCCGTAGCCCCATCATAGAAGGCCACCAAATTGGTCAGGCAGGATTTCCCCTATGAACTGAGACGCCAAAGGAAATGAAACATTTCGTAGATTTTAATTCCAACCAAAGGGGAAAAAAAAAAGAAAAAAATGCCCCCATAAGGAAGAAGGAAATTTGCAATGGGGTATCAGACAATAAAACCTAAAATAAATAGATTTTTAAAATATAACAGAAGACAATGACAAAAAATGGTTATCTTGACAACCATTCAAGTTTTCTGTGTTTCACTCATTCCATCCCTACCTCCACCCTATTAGCCCGTTTCTAGTTTTGATAATCACATGATCTTCTGCTGATCTGATCCAAATCAATAACTGGCAGATAAGTATTCTACCAAAAAAAAAGAAAGTCACTGAATTTGTTTTTCCGTCACAGCAGAAAAATAAATTTCTTCAGGGAACTGCCCAAACATCTCAACAGAATGAATGTGTACAGCTCTTTCCTCATTCAAGACTGAAGCTTGACATGAGGTAATAAATCACTTCTAAGGGACAATGAGTTAGAATAGCTGATCCTCATATATATAGGGTTGTTTGGGGGTATTTCCTCTTTTTTCTTTTTTCCCCCAGGGATGCCATTAAAACCATCAAAACCAACTCTGGAGCTCCTTTGTAAGAAAGGCAGTCCAGTCTGCAGGCAGTCTTCAGAGCCCTTCACAACTTAGACAACTCCAAGCTTCTGACATCTTGTGCTGGATAGTCGCCTTAGGGAATCTACTACACAGTCTCCAGCTAATAAGGCATATATTATTTTCTTCATATCGAATTCCTTTAAAACAAGAAAAGCCATGTAAAGCTTCCTTACGGGAGGACTTTAAAGTTGATTAAGCCAAAGACTTAATAAACTTCAAAGACTATTTCTGCAAACTTATTTTTTCGTTAAGTAAGGGAGAAGGGAAAACCCTTACATTAATTCTCCAAACCTATTAAGGAAACAAAACTAACCTACTTAAATACTCAATGGCAATCATGCTCTGTCAAAACATCTTCAATTAAGTAGTTTCATTTCCTGAATCCAGCTATTAGCATCCCACACAAATTTTACTCCAGCTTTAAGAAAATACTTTTTTTTTTTTCCTTTTATAATTAATATTATTAATTAAAACCTATGTTGGGTCAGAGGTTAAAAAGGGTATGGTTATGTACTGATTCTGAAGCAGGAAACAAGATTATTATTTTCAGCGAACTACAGGCTTTTTATGATCTTCAGCAAGTTAATTAAAAAGCAAGACAGTAAGAACCCTTCAGCTTTTTCTATTCACCCTTTGGTTTATTGATACTTATTAAGCTCTTGAGAATGGAAATTATTAATTCTCCATTTAGAACTTGTTAGGGTGGGCATTCTATCCACTGTGCTGTACACAATACCTCATATCATCTCAATACCAACACAATTTGCTAGCAATAGGAAAAAATCTGAAAAGTTGCTTGCAGGAGAGAATTAGGGAAATTTGTAAGTGTAAAAAAGGAGGATCCTTTAAAAGTACACCTTTTAGTTCACTTGTCAATGATCCATATTAAAGTAGCCTATTTTAAGAAGAAAAATCCAGTAAATACAAAGGTTCACTTACTGTTTGCAACAGTTTAATATGTAATCTGTGAACAAGCCCCTTGTTAAAGGCATGGAAGAATATCAAACCACAGAGTTTTGACTTCAGATGCAAAGTAGGCAAGGGAGTGACATTCTGGTCGACATGTCCAGCCAGGATGATTTAACATGCAAAAGCACTGTTCTTGGCTAGAATAAAGTGCAGATGGACCTGGAAGTGGGAGATGTTTACTTGGAAATAGCATGTAAAGGGTATGCAAAATGATGTGGTGTGTCTGTTAGAGTAATGATCTGTGACTCAGAAAAGTATAAACAGTGCTGGAAGGCACCTACTTAGAGATCAGAGTCTGGCTCAGTGACACACTGTTTGGCTAAAGATCTGAAGTACAATGAAAGGGCTACATAGAAGAAAAACAATCTATTCAGAAGCACACCACCTTCTTTCCCCACTCACAGCTATACATGTATTTACACCACCTTTTCATTAGGGTAGAAGTGTGTCCCTTTTTTGTATCAACATGAGGCTTCATAGACATTAAGTTGCTATTTAAGAACTTCACACTGTTGAGAAGTGAAACAATGACGAATGTTGTCAGGAAGTGAGACAAGATACCTATCATGCCAAAAAACCTACATAAGTAATAGTGAGATGATAGAACCTATTCTATAAAACACTGTGTTAGGAGCATAACATCTTCATGAGCCCATGGAATAATGATCAAAGCCAGAAACCAACCTAAATATTCTCTTACCATGTTCAGTTAATATCAGCTACAATAAAACCGTGCAAAAAATTTTGAAACCAATCTGCTACAAACATTACTGAAAAAAATATTTGCAAATAACATTTCAAATTCAAACTATTCAATAGTTTGAAGTTGAAACTATTTAACAACTGGCATTCACAAGGAAATCCCATAAAATTCCTAGTTACATCTTCACAGTTCTTGAGTTGAGGCCAAATGAATCTCTTCGGTCTTGCAGACAGTCCTCAACAAAAAGAAAAACATTTAATTCCTAGACTGACTTGAACTTAATACAGTCCTAATAAGCTTCCCGATAACTGGAAATAAACTATTTGCTAGAAAGCTTCTAAAACTACATATATTTACCAGCTAACACAGTGTGATGCTGACGCTGAATTCTGACCTCCACAGTTGCTTATTTTACAGTAAAACAACAGAAGAGTCTTCTAAGTGTATTTTATCAGCTAGCTGAACAGCAAAATGTTGGCTTAAAAAGACAGCAGACTAAGTTTGTATTAACTGGACATGTTTGGTGCAGTTTAGTTCACAGAAATAAGATTATCATCAGTAACTCCATCTGTCATCTAGAACTCTGAAGAAAAAAAAAAATATCCACAGCAGAAGTTGTATTTTGGCCATTTGGATGGTAAGAAAAAAGAAATTTTAAAAAATAGTTTGAAAATGAAAGCATTATTTCTAATAGCACTCCATTTGTTACTCAGAATAACACACTCATATGAAATTCTCACAAAGAAAAATCCTGACCTTACCTGTGGACTCTTCCCCTCTATTTAAGAAGAGGGGGGCACAACAAAAATGATTACTGAAGAGGTATAATTTCAAAATGCCAGGGAGCCTTTTGAAACTCATAAAGGAGCCTATCCCTGCTCCATTTCTCTTGCCTGTAGGTATGAGAGAACCACTCCTCAATGGGGTCAAGAGCAGCTTTGTGCATTATGGGCTTCTTTGAAGCATAGTTACCAGCAGTGACTCTTCTCAGTGGGGTCATTATTCTTTTAGAATTGAAACAAAAGATACCTGCTGTTCCCACTGCACCAGGGAAACAACAATCCCAACTTGCTGTCACTTTTCATTCTTGCTGGCTGCCTCTGTTTAGAATTGTCTTCTCCTCACCCTCTTGACAGACCAGCATAGCTTCAACTCCAATGAACAGTAGAGTAAATAAAACAAGACTCTTGTATAGCATGTGCAAGAATTTGGCCATCTTCAGAATGGTAAAAATAAGACAAAATAGTTTCTCAAATAAAAAAGCCTATTCACCAGTACTACAATAGGGACAAAACCCCCAAACCAACCATCACAATTGAAAACACTGCAGGAAACAAATATCTACCACATAATTTTGAATTTCTACTAAGCAAAAAAAATTTGATGAAATAGTATTTGCTTAAACTATTCCCCAAGTCTGTTAGTAAAAATGTTCCAAATTAACAAAGAAATACACCCCTAAACCCTAGAAGAGATTCAGCACTGAAGTGCTCCTTGAATCTATTCTATTATTTCTAGTCTAAGACAAAAATATTTCCTTTTCAGAATCATTATGTATCATATTAAATCCATCTCTAATTTGAGTCACAGATGTAACAGGGAAAAATAACCGTATCACCTTAATCAAAGCAGGTTATTTCCACAATCTAAAGCTAATCCAAAAGCAGACAGATGGCTCTAAGAGACGTTGTTTTATCGCACAATAGACAGATGTTTCTGAATTGTTTTTTGGCAATTGTCAGATAACCTTGCGCGTCTTGTACATCAGGCGTGTGAGCTCTCTCTTAGCTTCTAGCTTTAACTGTTGCCATTTATGCCTCAAAAACAAGGAAGCTGACAGCTTGAAGATGGCAGTGTCTTTGCACCCTGAAGCTTCCCTACAGCCCCCAGAAGGAAAATCAGGTACAAGAAAGGAACCGTATAGCAGTCTGAAGTCAAGGAGGCAGCTGCAGCTGAAGGAACTGGCCAGTTTCTTCTTCTGGTCCCAGTTCTTAAGTAGGCGCACATTTGCTGAAAGTACATCCCTAAATAAGCTCTGAACATTTATTTACCAGGAATATTACTGTCACTGTACCAGTCCTAACTTGAAATTTTTAAGTACAAGACAAAGATTAAAATTACAAAGTTAAAAATAAAAGATGCAGCAGACCCTTAGGAAAACAGACAGACATGCATGTGTGTCTTAAAGGAATGTGTGAAACTGGCAGCACACATTCAGATGCCATAAATCCATAAGCATGGCAGAAAACATAACAGTAGGAAGAAAAAGCGTAAAGCTTTGGCTCGAGGACCGAAATGTAACAATTTAATGCTGAAGATCATGAAGGTTGCAAAAATTACACTAATGGGAAGAAAACTGAAATAAAACCTGAGATGATGGCTTATTTATAAAAACGCTAGGACATCCCATGAACTATTAAATCAATACAAAGAACACAGACATATTCTTTAGATTAAGATTTTGAGAGTTCACTTAAGTCTAGTCACATACGTGTTTTTGACCCATTCAATACTACCATGTATTACTTATTATTCAGCATAATGTGTTTTTAAGTATTTGCTTAGCGCACTTCCTGTAGTAGTCTTTATTCTTTATATATTCTACATAATACTGCAAAATTATTTAACTTACTGGACATAGCATATATTTAGCAGTTATTTTTCATAAAGCTGTGAATCTTGAAACCAGAGTTGCTGTTAAAAAGTCACCATTTAATACCCAAGAAAACTAGTGCATCTGAGAGATTTCTGTTATTTCACTGTGCTATGATATCATACTTCTATTATGGATGCAGGCAAATATTAAACCTAGTAGGTATGTCTTAGGTTGACCAAACCAGATACATTCACGGTAAAACTGACTTAAATAGAAATCTATATACTCTTACAAAAGGATAAAACCAACCCAATTTTCCCCTGGTGAGAGAACAGGTACTGTCAGGTCTTTTTCAGTATTTGAGGGAGGTCTCTCACTACATGAACTGCTAGAAATTCAATGTAGAGCTGAATTCTGAATTGTGTTAACTGAGATTCCAGCCTGCTGACAACTATCACAAGATTTCTTTACAGTGATGCTTCTATTTCTTCACCATGACAGCTCCAAATTAAAAAGGACTTTGAGCAACAACTGGATTCCCTCCCACTACAGCCATTTTTCCTTGATTTAAAAAGATGAAGGCACAGATGCTTAATGAAAACAGAAAAAAGGTTTAAGTTGCAATTTGCCTTACCTTGCTAAAGAAATGTACACATACATATACACTTACATGTATTCTTTCCTTCAAATAATCTTCTCAGGACCTTTTAAATCCAACTCAGTTTCAGAATTGTCTCTGAGCTCCCAGTATCTCCATTTACAACTGTAGCATGCATTGAAAAAGCCACTTGGGAATTTTTCCTTTTAGTAAACTCTCTTCTTAACACACATGCACATTTCAAAAATCACCTGCCCTCCTGACTATGAATAACTCTATAACCAACACAAAGCACACCACTTGACCGTACCACACACCCCAACTCGCACATCAGGGGTAACTCTTCACATGTTTTCAGTTTGACTGTGTTTTCCTCTTTAATACAGGGTCATGTATTGCTTTGAACCTCTTGGATTCTCTTTAAAGAAATGCTTGCAGTGTAAGACAGAGAAGTAGTTCTGCTTTCAGAACAGGTTTTGAAGTCCATATGATAATCAAGAGCTGCTGGTACTAGCATACCACCTTCTGGACTGTATTCTTTTTATGCAATGGAGATATGTATACTGAAGTCTGTGGATATTTGATCAGGTCTGTAACCCATTTGGTGCAATGGCCAGGTAAAACTATACATACAGAACTTTAAAGTTTGTATGTGCATATGTATTTTTCCCATTATTTCTTAGAATCAGGAACTATTAGAAACGCCAGACTGTCTCTTAGCAATAAGGAAATAGCAATTTGGGGAAGAAAAAAGACATCATAATTTCCTGTCAAGAGCACTTAACTAAATAGATGGGAGTGCAGCAACTGAGATGAAATCAGGCATTTGAAAATTGCACTGAGTGGCAAGAAAAGTTCACAAAGCTCTTCTGTGGAGATTTCTTCCTAGGACTGTCTACATCAACAGCTCCAAGAGTATTTGTTTGGCTTGGTTACAGTTTCGAGCAGTAAATTTCATTCCTTTTATAAAGAGTTGAAAGTCTCAACCTTGTTTAAGGTTTGCAATGACAACTAAAATTAAAATTGTCAATTAGCCACAGCTGCATTACTCCATCTGCAAATTCTCCACCTTTGAAATACAGAGCAAACTCTGGCACACCAGGGTCTCCAGCTGCTGTGTGACTGAACACACTGCCCTGCTGCTCTCAACTCAGGAAAGAGCATGATCACGTCATCTCACAGACCTGATGGTCTGCCAGGCCAAGCTAGTCCAAAACATGGCCAACTAAGCTCCTTTGCACCAGAGCCCAAAAATGAGGAGCACCTCCCCAGCTGCTGCCCTGCTGTACCCAGGGACCTCACTGCCAGGAAGGCAAGGGGTGAAGTGCAGCGCTGTGCAAGCACATACCCACCAGCCTCGCACCACCCTCTGCCTAACAGCTCCCACTGAGGGCTGCAGGAGAGCATGGGGCAAACACACCACTTGTCCAGACCCAAGAGCAGACAGCAGCTGAATGACAGTTGAATTTTTATTGACAAGTAATAGTTACAATCACCTTAGAACTTGTAGAATTGATACCTTATTTAGATTTCTCTGCTATCCAGGGAGGCCTGTCTACATAAGTAACATAACGGGAAGTGGACATGTATGAAATAGATACTTTTCACAGACTTCTCACTAAAATTGTAATTCTCAATTCATAAAATTTAGATTAGGACAATTAAGCACTCAATTGATTAGAATTGCACTGAGCCAATGAAAATTCAGCCCTCAATTTTATGCTGAACACTGGAAACTCTCCCTCAGACAAGAACATCTTTAGCCGCACAAACAAGTGTAATATAGGAACCAGGCCAACAACTACGACCCAAATAACTGTACATGTTTCCTATTTCTTTAATGTAATCATACTTGTCTGAAATTATGTATATTTAGGTTAAGGCAGAGGGATAGGACAGAATGTAAATATGTTAAGTGACTAGAGCAGATAAAAGTTTAAGTGATTCTTTTTCATCATAAGAATATTTATCCTTTTTTTTTTCCAAAACGATACCAGTCCCTACGTCATTGTCCTCCTTAATCAAATACAAAAAATTAAACCAGAGTCACTGATGAGGAAAATATCAGCAGAAATGCACTTAAGCTTATTACATAATACTTTCTGATTAGAGCCTCAGCAACACTTCACAGATTGAGATACATGATTATCTTTTTAATTTGGTACAACCGAAACGTTTTATTTTTAATTCAATAAATGCATTTCCTCTCTAAAAATCAGAATTTAAACCAGAGCTGAGCTGCACTCCTGGGACTGCAGGTTTACAGAAAACTATACATTGGTACAGTGTTAAATCCTCATGTTTGTTTGGTTCCTATTCAAATACGCAAGATGTTTTTTCTCAGAAAGGTCTGAATAGATTTTGATAATTCATGGAGAGAGGAAAAAGATGCAGATTATTCAGAGAGTGGAAGATAGCTTTTGGGAACAAAGAATATCTTTGGAAGTTACAGGATCTGCTGTTTTGTTCTGCTCGTTATAAATAGAAGTCTCATTTTTAAACACAAAATAATATAGTACAGTGATTTATCTTAGATAGCATTTGTTATCTTTCTGTAGCTCTATTTGCATCTTACTTTTGAACATCCAGAGATCTTACCAATGAAGGTAATAAAAAAGCAGCTCCTAGATTTGTAACATTTAGATATAACTTGTCCAGAAATCATCAATCATACAACAGACTTCCCCGTTTCGAAAATACAGTATCTTTGTAAGATATTTTTCTACCTTTAGGGGAAAAAAAGGGGGAATTCTCAGTTAGCTTTGTGGAATATATGCATAAATAAATATACTTCCAGTCTGAAGTATGGCTCATAAATCCATAGTATTATGACTGCCTTATAAATCAGTTATTCTAATAAAGAAATACTCCACAGTGTATCATTAAATAGCTTCATGATGTGGATACTGCAAAAAAAAAAAAACACTTTAATGAAAATTAAGCGTTGAATGTTGATTAGCTAATAGGTTAATTAAACTTTTCAGTTGATTAACCATTAGTTAATTTTCACTATGTTTTGCCACAAGATTCACCTACAGCATTTCCTAGGTAAGGGAAAACATACCTTACAAAAGCCTTTACTACACTGCTTTGATCATTTGTCCTTTAGTGAAAATGTAAATACTTTCGCCATAAGGTAAGTAAAACTGCACCTTTTGAACTGCAAAATGTTTACCTTTTAATTCTGCAGCTGAAAGGAAAATATTCTAGGTACAAAAAGACTAGACAAAACTGATGCAATCTCTACTGATGCAAGAAGGAAGTCTAGCCTACTTCTTTAATACTGTACAAAACTTTTAGAGACCTGACACAAACTTGGAAACTTGAACAACCACCTTATTATCTCCACTAAGAGGAAGATGGTAGAATGTATTTGGTGAGTGGAAGCTTCCCTCTGCTAAATTCCCATCCAGCACTCAGAACAGGATGTGCAAACAGCTAGCTTACTGAGTGGCCTGCCTGCTTCCCAAGTGTGTTGCACATATTTAACCAGCTCAGAGGAGATGCAGTTTCAGATGCCAAGTAACATGCTCCAGGTACAGCCATCTGTTTGCTACCGCATTTGGCCCTTGTTCTTTTTCTAGGTTTCAGTCCAGACCTTGTCTGACAAAGAGTTTTTCCGAGCCTCCCTTCCTCTGGAAGGCTTGGCATCAGACACAGAGAAGGAACACAAGGAATACATGCAGCAACCTTACCACAGCTTCATTTTTGGTTCCAGCATGCAGCTGTTGGCTGGATGGTACTTTATGGGCCATACATGAGGCTAACACACTTGTGGACTGCTTTCATGCTAAAATTAAAATGACCTCTTTGTAGGAGGACTACCAACTAACTCCAGCTACCATTCCAATCATATACGCACAGACTGACTTCAGTGCTCCCTAGCAACACTTCCTTCCCACAACTTCCACGCCTTTCCACAACATGCATGCAGAGTGCCATAACTGGCACTTCCTCGCCTCTTTCTCTGCCCAAGATTTTTCTTTCAAAGCCAGATCAGTGTGTGCTTATGTACAGGACAGCTGGTCTACATGGCTGTTGCCACACTGAGCCAGATCTGCCTTTTCCACAAACCTTTCCAAGTAAAGAAATGACAGCAACAATAAATCCACTGGCATTGCTATCCACTTGGATACAATTAAATTCTGGTGCGAAAGCACAATGCAGTGCCCCAAAGGCAAGGAACATTATCTTTACCTGTACACTGGATAACTTCACGGCGTGCAGCACCTAGCGCAGTACCAGGATTCCTTTCTCTCTCGCAGGCAAGAATTCCTGCATAAAACAGAATATAACATTAAGTATACAACTTATGTTAAACTTAAACTACAAAAACATATCCCCGTGTGGCTGTTCCTCTACTTCAGATACAACTCCCCTAGACCAAATGATTTAAAATGGCTTCTTCATAAATTCCTGGGTACATCCTTGTAGAGAGACAATAATGGGACTGGAAGAAATGACCTGCATCACGCTGTGATGAAATCGGGCCTCGGCTGTGACCCTGCAAAGAATGACACACGTGTGCCATTAAACTTACAACTTGATTCCAGACTATGGCACACCATTCAAAGACTGAAATCTTTGTGGGTACAGGAATTAAACTGTAGAGAGAAAAACAGAAGGGACCAATTTGCTGCCTCCTTAATAATACACGTAAAACATATTGTACGAGAAGGTGAAATTGTTCAATACATTAAGTACAAATTTGAGCTTGAAGTGTTTTGAATGGTGAAACAACTACCAGATGCAGCTCTGACTGTTACACTCTTTTTCATCAAAACGGCTGACCTCTGAAGGTGACCCTTAACATGACAAGGAAATCTATCACTTCCAAAATGAGAAGCACTGAAGGACTACACGTGAAGCCAAAGAAAGCTGCAAGGTGATTGCTACCCTTCGACATCCAGCTGCTTCTATAAATGCCTACACATGGAAACAAAAGCCAAAACCATTTTTTGCACCTGCTTTGTAGGCAGAGTGTAACAGCTTGGCTAGAAATGAAAACTCCTAACAAAAGACCTGCCATGAAATTCCTCCGTGTCAGATTAGAAGTGCAAAATGTGGTGTCAGATTGTAAGTGTAAAATGTGTGACACACACAACAATTACCATGTACTGAAACTACTTGGGGAGATTGTAAAGAAAAGGCGAAGCACTCACACACACACTCCCACGTGCACCAGCACGGTTGTCACCTCAGAGATGCTTTGGGGGTGGTGGTGCTCCAAAGGACCTCCTGAGACAAGGCAGGGTGCTCACAGGCAGCCTTCCCACACCATGCTGCTGCAGTTTCTGCTCCACAAATGTGTAGGATTTTGAAAGCTGCCTCAGTACCATCCCACGTTGGCCCTCAGAGGCTTTAGGTCTGGGCAGAAAGCAGCTGTAACTAGGAAGGATGCACTACCCTTTCTCTCAGTTCTTGCTCTAAGAAGGTGGGATGTGATCCAAAAAAGGGAGACCTTCAAGGCAGAGCTTAACTAACACCCTCACCTATGTATTCTACAGAACCAACACTGTGAATTATTTCCACACTTTGCCAGACAGGAAGAGGCAGAGCCTGGAGAGCAGGAACACCCCTGAGAACTGGAGCCAGAGGAAACTGGAGCTTCACCTAAGCAGAAACAGGCAGCAGAATGAATAGGGCTCCTGGAAAGGCCAGAAATGTGGCAGTTACCATGTGCATAATATTCTTTGGGCTATGTAAAGCAAGAGAGTCACAGGATCTCGCTGCAATTATTCCTGCTTACCTCTGGGCCTGCAGAAAAACTGAAGAAGGTAAGGCACACTTTCACAGGGCAGATGACACCATGTATCTCCTAAATTCTCCATCAAATGGGGATACAGGCAACACTATACTGAGAGACTAGAGGGTACAGTACTCGCACTGTTTTCAGATCCATGCCTTTAGATAAACCTAACAGGAATGATTCCAGCTGAGGAGATAATGAGGATAGAATTCACTTTTCATTTTCTTGTTGGTTTTTGCTTATGAAAAATATGTCCTTCCTTCTCACTATGTTAGAGCTATTATTTTATTACAGCCACATTGCATATTCTTATCACCAAGCTGCCATAATTTAGAAGTCTAGCTCAACCCTCTAATACCATTTGTGTCAGAAACTAAAGTGTCTCTAAAGCACACCATTGCATTATTGGTCTGAATAATGAAAAAGTGAATTACATTCCTTTTGCCATTGAAGCTGTCTGTCACATGCAATACAGATACTGCCAATATAGTGGTTAATGCAACGACTGCAATGTCTGACAGACAGCTAAGGATGTTTTCTGATGCTTGGATAGCATTTATTGCCTTCCTAATACTCCCTGAAAGAAACCTCATAAATGACAGAATCTTCTGATTACAATCAAAGAAAAAAAGAATCCCGAAAAAAGAATCCCTAAATTAATATGGATATAATTTGGAAACCATTCTTTGTTTTTCAATGGTTCAGTGATAACACCATTTTATACATCCTGCATTTTAAATCCTTTCCAAATGTGCTTACCTATTTTCTGCCTAAGGCATTAGAATACATGGCTCAAGGAAACCAAACAGAGCCCAGGCTGATGAACTTTAAAAAGCAGACAACTTTTTTTTTTTTTTTTTCACTATTACTAGAACTGGATCCAGATTTTGATAAAAATCATTACGCTGAAGTTTGGTTCTGGTCACTGAAACAAGGTATAAATTATAAACCAGCCTTAATATCTGATGTCCCAAATACCCTCCAACTCCCAGGAAGACAAGATTCTGACTGCATTTGAATTCATCTGATCTGTTTCACAATAAGAAACAACTCACCCAAAACCATTTTTGGCTATAGGACAGATCAACAGCAAGAACATATTATAGTTACTTCATGAGCATCTGAGCCAAGTTTAAATCTGTGCTGGAAAAGATGCTTCAAAAGTGCTGTAAAGAAGAGTTTTATAGTAGGGTAGCAACTACTAAGTAGACCAAGATAAAAATGTGATTCGGTTTTTGATGTTCTGCAATAAAAGGTAATGCATGAAAGAAAACAAAGTCTGCTTTGTGGAGAGTAGGAGGAAGTAAGAAGCAGCAGGCTGCCTCCATCCTGGAGTGACTGAGAAATGAGAAATGAAAGTAAAAGAAGGAGCACTACTTATGGGGGCTGGGTGTGCTTTTATGCTGGAAGAAACCAATGAAATTAACTGATGCAAATGTACCAAACCAGAAAAGTCTTTGCTCAGCTTCTCCAAGTCTTCTCCAAACAGACGCCTTGGGTTATGGCATGCCTGATTTAGACTAAGGAAATTCAATCCAGACCACACAACTATTCACTGTCTACCCTAAAAATTCAGTGCTGAGTCTCCTGGTTCCTTTAACCTGTTCAGTTCTCATTAGAGATCCATCTTCATTTTTAGAATTCAAGCAGAGGAAGGGTTATCTGGGCAGTGGGATAAGGAGAAGGGAGAGCCTGGCAAGGAGTAGTGGTGTGGTGGGAAGCCATGGAGGTCTGCCGCTTCTGCAGAAAATAGAAAGGCAGTAAGAAAGGCCATCCATCACAAAACCAAAAAATTGGAATATTTTTGAAGTTTTGATAATTTTCAGTCTTTTAAATTGAACACGAAACTTCCCTCCCCTCTCTTCCCAAACTGAAAACTCAATTTTCTTCAAGGAAAACCTACTAATGAATCAACTACCAGCTAAAGTGGAGTCTGACTCTGTGACCTACCCCATCAAATACGCCAAGGGCACACTCCAATGCTGGCATTTCTTATCTTGATTCTTGACTTAAATGCCCTTTTTAACATGCTCATTAGTGAAATCTTCTAATTAAAAAAATGCAACAGCTAAGAAGATGCCCTTTTCTACACAAGTCACATGGAACCAACCTAAACACCTACATGGTTCATTAGCTGAACTGGCAATTTCAGATCCCCAAGCAGTTCTCTGCCACTTCTGATAATTGAAAAACTTGTAACAGAAGTAGGCTATTATCTTTTTTATACACCTGTCACAAAAGGCAGAACATAATTCATTCTATAGAAATAAAAGTTTTTTTCTGCTAGAAAACCTCAGGAATCCAGAGGCTTAAAATAATTTGGCCATTTTTAAGAATTGTGAGGGAAAGGGTTATTCTAAGATTATCCAAGTGCCCCCCTTCCAGACACCTCCTGCCTCCTCCTTTTCTCACCCTTCAATGCTGCAGTCCGTCATGGTCCCCAGCACAGTTAGTGTGTCATTTGGTTTCATACCCTGTTCTGTCTCACTTTTCTTGTGTCATGTTTTCTCACCTCTCCATATAAATCACCCTCTTTCTCATCTCACTCCTTCTCTTTCTGCTCAGCAAGGTCAGGGTCCTACGGACACCAATCATCCCACACGTAAGTTATGACATGTGATCCACAAGAACGATCTGCATTTAATTACATTACCCCCCCATCCACTTCACACATTATTTTTATAATATTTCCAGTGCTCTTGTGTTACTTTTCTGCACTTTTTGATTTGTGACGGTTTCTAAAGCACCATCTTTTCTAAATGATCTGGTTACACCATGAATTACAATACCTGTGGGACAAACCAGATATTGTAACAATACTTTCTACCCTCTCCATGTATTCCCCTACATTACCAAATCCAGATTCCTTCCCCAGACTTCTAGCTGCAAAGAGCTGAATAGCTATGTGATAAATCATCATATACACATCTCATCTACAGCGAAGAGTACGGTCAGACTGCTGCTGCCAGTGTCACAAGCCAGCCACACATCACAAGGCAGGAGCAAGCCATTTGCTCTTTTGATGATGACAATAATAATAATCATATTATTAATAGTATCATTGATTTGTTGAGAAGAACTGATAAAAAAATGGTAAGCAGATTTATAAATTCTAGTCACAATTTGCATTCACCTTTTACCTGAGATCGTGCCACGGCAATCTTTCAGTGCTTGTGGTCAGACATCGAGTTTTCCGCCTTAACAGCTGCAGGAAACTAACATATGTCTTGCATATAGCTCTTCGAAACCTCTTCAGAACAGGTCACATCACATCCAGTGACTTTCTCTCAGGCAACTCAACCTTTGAAATTCAAACCTCAACTTGTACTCCATTCTAAGACTACAGCACAGAAACATGAGGTAAGCTGTAGTGTTGTTCGACATTGCTCACAGCTGTACCTGTGCTACCTGCCCTGGGTGCTGCAAACAGGAACAAAGATCAGGAATGACCCACAAGGATGCTCACAAGAGCAATTTTAAAAGGATACCTATCCTAGCTACTTTTCGTGAGATTTAAAATACACATAACCGTACCGAATGTGGGTGCTCAGTCGCTGGCAATGGTGGGCTGCAGGGGTGGCCTCTGAGGGGAACGGCCAGGGCTGCCCCGTGCCGGATACAGCCGGTTCCGGCCAGATCCGACCAACCCGCTGCAGGGCACAGCTGAGCGCCTCAGCCATGGTGATGGCACCTCAGGGATAGAAAGGGCAAAACGTTGCCCGGCAGCGAGAAGCGAGGGGAAGATGTGTGAGGAACAGCCCTGCAGACACCAAGGGCAGAGTAGGAGGAGGGCAGGAGGCACTCAGGGTGGCCAAGCAGGGATACCCTGTAGCCTGTGGAGGAACCATGCTGGAGCAGGTTTACCTGAAGCCCACACTGGAGCAGTTCATGAAGGACTGCAGCCTGTGGGGAGGACTCGTGATGGAGCAGGGAAAACTGTGAGGAGGAAGGAGTAGCAGAGATGAAGTGTATGGACTGACCATAACCTGTCATTTATGTCCCCCTGCACTGCTCAGGGGCATGGGGAGGAAGTGGAGGAGTTGGGGGGTAAGGAGTGAAGTTGAGTCTTGGACAAGGGGGAATATGGAGGAAGCTGTTTTTTAGTGTTTGTCACTGTTTCTCACCATCTAAATCTATTTTAATTGGCAATAAAACTAAATCAATTTTCCTCAATTTGAGTCTGTTTTGCCTGTTTTACAAGTGATCAACCTGTCCTTATCTCCACCCAGGAGCTCCTCCATTTTATTTTGTCCGTCCTGTAGAATATGGGGAGCAAAAGCATGGCTGGGGGGGGAGGTCTCCGGCAGCCGGCTAAGGTCAACCCACCACAACACCTTCACAGAGCACCTCCACCTCAACTGCAGAAATACAACCTCACTGAAGGCAAACACAGACGTATCTTATTTATGTCTCACCACCACCACAGGCTTTGTGAGCCAGAGGATCAACACTAAACACCCCATGTAGACTGCACTGATTATGCAGAGATTTGTTGTGGTTTAACCCCAGCTGGCAACTAAGCACCACGAAGCTGCTCGCTCACTCCCTACCCCTGCCGTGGTGGGATGGGGAGGAGGATTGGGAAAAGGTAAAACCCATGGGTTGAGATAAGAACAGTTTAATAATTGAAATAAAGTAAAATATTATAATAACTGTAATGAAAAGGGAAATGACAAAAAGAGAGAGAAATAAAACCCAAGAATGCAGGGGGGTTGGAACTAGATGATCTTAAGGTCCTTTCCAACCCTAACTATTCTATGATTCTATAATGACAAGTGATGCACAATACATTTGTTCACCACCCACTGACCAATGCCCATTCCAATTCCAAACAGCAGTCAGACCCTCCCAGCCAATTACCCCATTTATATACTGAGCATGAAAGTGCTATGTTATAGAATATCCCTTTGGCTAGCTTGGGTCAGCTGCCCTGTCTCTACTCCCTCACAGCTACCTGTGCCCCCTCCTCACTTGCAGAGCATGGGAAACTGAAAAAGTCCTTGATTTAGGGTAAGCACTACTTAGCAACAACCAAACATCAATGTTTTATCAACATTTTTCTCATACAAAAGAGAAAACAACACCGTACCCAGCTAATAGGAAGAAAATTATCTCAGCCAAAACAAGGGCAAGATTGTAAGGGTAATAGTCAAATTAATTACTATTCAGTCAATAGAGAGGATACTATGGGATTCAGCTATACATAAGCTTAGATTTCATGTACAAAATAGTCATTAAAAATAATGTCAATATTTCTTGTGATTTAAAATTTAAAGCATTATCGATGCATTTCTATTTTAAGATGAAGTTTCTTAGCCACTGGAGTTACAAAAACAATTTCCCCCCATATGATACAATTTGGTGCCACTGTTTGCTCAAGATCTCTTTCTGCAAGCACAGAAACCACATTTTAAAATAGATGTTGACTCCCCTGTTCATACCAATATGCATTTACTGGGTAGCCTAATGACAGTATCAAGAATGTGAAACCTGATCATTCACCACTAATAACCATATTCTTCCTCAGGTTGTGTGATGTACTTGAATGTCAACAGTTTTTTGCCCTCTGCCAAAAATAAAGCACTTATGGTATATAAAAAGGTAAGCTCTACAAAAACACTAAGTATCACGTTATTTCTATTTGGTTGATGAGAAACTGCACATGAGCCGGCAGTGTGCGCTCGCAGCCCAGAAAGCCAACTGTATCCTGGGCTGCATCAAAAGGAGCATGACCAGCAGGTTGAAGGAGGTGATCCTGCCCCTCTACTCTGCTCTCGTG